>CM062810.1:713302288-713576399 GCA_031772625.1 Pinus tabuliformis
TGAGGTACATCTGCTTCATCCATCATAGTTCTAGCCATTTCTTGGATTTTTTTGTCCTTTCTCTTAACTACTCCATTTTGTTGTGTGGTTTCTAGCACATAATATTGCCTCCTTATGCCATGCTTTTCATAGAATTCTTCAAATTCTCTTGAAGTGTATTCTCCTCATCTGTCTGATATTAAGCATTTGATCTTGATATTTTATCAGTTTCTACTTGACTTTAATTTTTTTGTTTAATGTTTAAACACTTTTGATTTTTCTTTTAAGAGCATGATCCAAGTGGCCCTGGTAAAATCATCAATAAGCAGCATAAAATACCTTCTCCTCTTGGGATTTTTTCTCTAGTTGGGTCGTAGATATCTATGTGAATTAGCTCCAGTGGTCTAGATGAAGATAACTTTTTTTTTCTTGAAATGAGTCCTAGTCTGCTTACCAAATTGACATGACTTGCAAATTGAATTATCAGGCCTTGACAGTCTTGGCAAACCTCTCACAACTCCCAGCTTGTTGACTCTTATCAGACTATCAAAATTCATATGACCAAGTCTCATGTGCCATAACCGGGCTTCACTTGACTTGCTCAAATAACATCTTACTCTGGAGTCATCAAACACATATACATTATTGTGAGTTTTGACTGCTTTTCCCACCAACTTTCCATTTTCTTCATTTCGTATCTCACATTCCTTGGATCGAAAGGTAACATTATAGCCATTATCACACATCTAACTTACACTAAGCAAGTTGTGATTGATACCTTATACATACAACACATTTTGGGCCTTAATATTTTCATCAAGACTGACTATGCCCTTACCCTTAATTTTTGTTGGGCCATTGTTCCCGAAAGTGACATTGTTACGTTCGTACTTTTCTTTTAGCAACAAAAATTTACTCTTATCCCCAGTCATATGCTTGGAACAACCACTATCCGCATACCATATGTTTTATTAATTATGTGTTGATTAAGCAAGTCCACATTCCATGCTCTTTCCAGATATTCGTTTCCAATGCTCGTTATCTTTTTAAAAAGTTGGCTCACAAGTGTTTTGAGACTTAGATGGGTACTCAAACCTGCTTCAACACTCACTTTCATTGTGTACAAAATTATTACATTTGAAACATTCAATATCACTCATTAGGGGAGAGAAGGCATTTCGATTTATGAGATAAGAGTTTTGAGATCTAAAATTTTGATACTTATTGTATCTGAAATTTTCATATCTTTCAACTTTAATCCTTCTACAATCAAAAACCTTATGTCCAAAGATGTAACATTTATGACAATGACCATAAAATAAATGAGAATACCTGAAGTTCGAAAGTTCATGAGTTTGTGCATGAAGGTACCTCTGTTGTCTAGCTGATTGATTCATTTTCCATTGGTGTGGTTCCTCGGGGTAGATGGAGTTATTGCTACAATGATGGGCTCCTCTATGGCTTGCTAATTTTTTGTCTTCGTTGATTCTTTCTTGATACACCTTTGCACAACTCTGAGGTTCCTTAAATCCTGCGGACTTGAAGTTCATATTTCCCATAGAAGATTCTTATGGTTTGGAGTATCCCTAGCCAGTTTTGTTTCCTGAAGGCCTTTGATTGTTTAGAATATGATCTAGCTTTCTTATTCCTTTTGATTTTTTTTTTATACCTTTCTCAGCCTTCATTTTCTCAATATTCATTCTCAAAGAGACAACCTCTGCCTTAAGACTCAGAGTGTTCTCTTCCCATTCATGGATCAAATCTTAAAAATATTATTCCTTTCATTTAGCTTCTTCTAATTTGAATTTCAGGATAAAAATTCATCTTTGCATGTTTCTGAGATCGTTTCCTTCTTTGCCTTGAACAACTCCTGTTTTAAATGCTTGTTCTCTTCTTCTAGTTTCTCACATGTTCTTTGTTTTTCTTATAGTAGAAAGGATAAACCATATTTGCTTTTATTGGTTTCTTCAACCTTTTATTTTGATAAACAAACTCCTCATTGTCGGAGTTGTACATACCTTCTTCAACACGTTATAGATATTCTTTTAGTTATTTTTTCTTTCCCCTTGCCTTGTTTGACTCATCAAGAGAACTGATGAGTTCCCCTTCAAATTCCACTACTCCTACTTCTTCTTCTTCCTCTTCAGAGTCAGTAATATTTTGTTTCTTGGAGTTTGCTCCAAATGCCATAAGTAAATACTTATCTGAATCATCTTCTGAAGAGTTTTTGTTGTCTGACTCTAGTGCTAAACTACCCTCTTTGGAGTAGAGCTCCTTTTTCTCATAAAACTTCTTCTTTTGATGTTTTTGAGATTTGTTTCTAAATTTATTATCATCTTCCTTTTCTGTCCTTTCTTTTTAAGGGAACTTGGATGAAAAATGTCCAACTCTCCCACAATCAAAGCATTTAAAGGAAAACTTCCCTTTATATTTTCCTGGACCGCACTTCATTTTCCTGGAAAATTGAGCCAACTCCTGATCATATTCATAGCTGGAGAAATCTTGATGATCTTTGTGCTCCTTGGCCTTCTTGGACACTTTGACATTTCCTCCTTGGGTTCAAACTTCTCTCTTCCTACTCTCATCTCATAGGCTGTGAGAGTACCAAGCAACTGATCCATCTTGAGATTCTTTAAATCAACCATTTCTTCAATAGCAGAGACTTTGGCATTAAATCTCATGGGTAGAGATCTTAATACCTTTTGAACAATCATATCTTCCTTGACTTCTTCACCAAGTCCTCTAATCATATTGGTTACTTCATCAACTCTGAGGAAGTATTATGCTATGCTTTCTTCTTCACTCATTTTTAAGCTTTCAAACCTCATTATGAAGGTTTGAAGTTTGGCCTGCTTGACTTTGTCATCTCCTTCATGACTCTGATTGAGCTTCACCCACACTTCCTTGGTAGACTTACAGTGCATAACCTTTACGAGTTCAGATTGACTAAGGCCAAAGAGAATGGAATTCTTGGCTTTAGCATTATTTCCATACAATTTTTTACCATCTACATCAGTGGGAGGGACATAATAATATACTAATACAAAGCTCCAAACATCTACTCCTAGAGACATAAGATGCGCTTTCATCCTAACTTTCCAGAAGGAATTGTTTGTCCCATCAAAGACTAGTATCTTGCTTGAGTAAGCATCTTGACTCTCTTGCTTAGAAGTATTTCCTTATCGATATACCTTCCAGTGGTTAGATGGTTTCTGAAGGAACTTGGATCTGATACCAATTGTTGGAATAAGGAATTACTTGGGGGGGGGGTGGATCAGTAATAGTGAAGTTCTTTCGGAATTTAAGTATAATTATTTAAATCTTTTCACTACGGTCAGTTACTTGTGAGAGATTTCATACACAATACAAATGATTGTTGAAAATGCAACAAGAAAATCTTAATTTAATTTTGTCCTTGAATTAAATTAGGAATAAAATTGTAATTCCACATCACATGACAACTTGTATTAGTTAAGTAAGTTAATTTGACTTATTTGGCTCAGTTAATTCGAGTTAAGGGTATAACATGAGTCATGTAGAGTGTCTCCTATATTATAGGAACATTGATTGAGTTTATTTTGAGTTGTAATTAATTAATATAGTTTAACTGAGATAAAGTCAGTTAAACTCGTTCCAACTATTGGAGGAGCTAGTGGGAGGTCTAGTAGTGTGGTGCCGCTTGCAGTGATCAACCAGATAACTGATGATTCACTCATAAAAAACTCATTCATGTAATATCTGAGAGTTACTAGTTGATATTGGAGTTAGGGACAATGTATTATTAGTTGTATAATCATCTGAATTGTACATGTGGTGCATGCAGTCATAGGAAGGCATATGATGGATCGCTCAATTCCTTTGAGGAATTTACCAAATTAATAGGGGGGTGATTCCCAAGGAAACGCTTGAAGGAAATAGGGACTTGGGCAGGCCAAAATTTGGTTAAGTATTGGCTTGGGCTTGTTTAGGAAGCTGTGAGATAGATAGAGATAGTGCAAAGGTTGCTCGGGCTTGAGAAAAGCATTGTAATCTTCTCATGTCTTATAAATAATGAAATATACAGATAACAAGGGTTTTTAGCTGTGGATTTCCCCAGGAAATCATTGTGTAATGTGTTGATTTAATTCTTTCTCTTATATTTTTCATGATTTCGCGATCGCTTAATTGTTTCCTCTGATGAGTAGAGTAGATTCAAGTCTATTGTTTTAGTAACAATTAGCAGTTTGAATCTATAAGGAATTTCTACATGGTATCAGAGCATAAATCACTCTAGAAGAGGAGAATATGATTTTGTTTTTTGCAGGTGAAATCGAATTTGCAATATCATACTTCAGAGCCAACAAGATGTCGTTCTACGGATTGAGACTTGAATATGCCCTTGAGGGTAGTTCGAACTATATTTCTTGGAAGGAAAATATGGAGGTAGTGTTGGAAGACAATGAGCTTAAGGAATTCATAAACAAATATATTCCTAAGCCTCTAGCAACTGATGCTCAAGATCTGGCAGAGTGGATAAAATGTGTTGCAAAGGTGAGAAGGATTATCCTAGAAGGAGTTTGATATCATATTGTATTGAACCTCCATGGTAAGGAGACTCCATATGCAATGTGGAAGGTCTTGACAGACCTATTTCAAAACAACAATGACCACAAGAAGTTGGAACCGAAGGATAACCTCGGGAAAATCAAGATGGATAAGTGCGACACAACACCAAAGTACTTGACCAAGTTCATCCAATGTCAGGATGAGCTTGGAAGTGTTGGTGTTACAGTTGTTGAAGATGATCTGGTCAACATAGCACTTCTAGGCCTTCCTAAGAGTTGGTACAACTACCAGGATTCGGTAAATGGGAGGGAGAAGCTACTAGAGTGGGAGTGTTCATGGTCCGACTTGGTGCAGGAAGAGATTCAACGAAACATTAGAGATGGATCCTCATACAAGCACGATGACGAGAAGAAATGTACTTTAGTTGGAAAGGAAAAGAAAGGGAAAGGGAAGTCATCCCATTCAAAATTAGATTCCAGTCAGGGTGGCAAGAAGAAGGACTTGTTGAAGATTAAATGTTTTCATTGTCATGAGTTGGGACACTATGCCACGAAGTGTCCACACAAGAAGGTTGGGATGGCAAGAATCCTCTAGAGGAGTGGCAGGTGAAGAGCTTGCTTCACAATTCGAGTTGGATTTCACCCTCATCGCTTGCATGGTGACGTTGGTGATGGGTAGTGTGTGGTATCTGGATAGTGGAGCTTCATTCCATATGAACAACAACAAATAAGTCTTTAGTGATTTGGAGGAGAAGGACCTCTAGATGCACATCGAAATGGGAGATAATGGAAGGTATAACACGACTGACATTAGTACTATTAATTTTCATAGGAAGTTTGGTTCTCCTCTCACATTAAAAGATATCATGTATGTTCCAGATTTTAAGAAGAATTTGGTTTCAGTTGCTATGTTGGAGGACCGTGGCTATGATGTGAAATTTAGTAAGGGAAATGCTTTCCTTTATCACATAGAATCAAGACAAGTGAAGCGGATCACGGTTCGGGTGAGCAACCTATAAAAATTAGTTGTAGACGATTGTGCGACATTGAGCACAAAAGCAAAGAAGGTGTAGATCCAAGACATCAGTGTAAACAATTGTTTTTTTGCACAAAAAAATTTGGTTTTATTAGCATTTTTTAAAATGTTGAAAATTGACCCTAAAAAAAAACCATCGTTCTAGTATACACACTTTTCGTTTTTGGCATTGTTTTTGGTGTTTTTTCGGGGTTTTTTGGCAAGAGTTCCCGTTTTGAGTTTACAGTTCCTGTTTCAAAGTTTACGCTATTTCCTTAACTTGGCTCCGCTTGCGCCTTTATGATTCCTTCACCTTCACTGTAACATTAAGGGCTTCCTCCTGTACTGTCGGTGTGTACAAAGTCGTAACACCTCTCTGTTATTCTTCTCTGTACTTCGCCTCTGATTCTACACATGCGACTTCTGTTACATAGAACTTACTTCTAGTTCACACACAGATTACAATTAAATTACTCCATGCACACACATAAACTCAGAATTGAGTTGTTTGTATTAATAAACAGGTATTTACACAGTTTCTTCTCTCAGGCATGATTTCCAATATTAGTGGCCTCTGTTTCACAATCTGTCATAGGCTTACAATCAAACTCTTCACACTCTAACTCCTAACTAACTAGCTAACCCCTGACTATGCCTTTTAGGCTTACATTTATACAAAAGAATTCTATAACCAATTCCTGGTTTAGATCCATAATCTTCTCAAAAAAACCCTAAAATATCTTCCTTAACTCTATAAATGATCCTCTCTAATCCACAAAATCATGAACTAGCTCCTAATCTAAGATTTACAAATAATTCTCAAATCTCTTCAATCTCTCAACTATCCTAAATCCTCCCATGTTTCTCTTACATTCGAGAATATTTAACTAATATGCCTCATATTGAATTAATTAAATCCCTATTTCAAGTTTCTCTCATTAAAAGCACTCAAAACCTTAATAATTACATTAATTCAAAACATAGGAAACCAACTTCCATGAAAACAACAAGACCCCCCGTCATAGTCTACTAAGATACAATATATTATTGAGTTAAATGCTCCTGCATCAGACTCTCAAGGTTGAAAATAATCATGATCTCTTGATCATGTGCTTCTGATTTGTGTCCTCCTGGATCCCATACTTTATTCTGTAGTTTGTCCTTGGTTGCTATTGTTGTTTGTTGTTGTTCTCCAGGTCTCCACACTTTATGCTGCATTTCTTCACTAGCTATGCTCTCACAGTCTGCTACTATCTTTTTCTTGTTGCTGCTTTGCTTTCTTTCCATTGTATTCTCCCTTTGAGACTCTTTTCTCATCAAACCCATCATCAATTCAATTTCTATGTCCAACTCATTTCTTTGCTCCTCTCTTGCATATCCTTTGCAATCTTCATCAGGTTCTTTCTTCCCTACTGGTGCTTTCAGCCATTTCTCCAATAGCTCCAATTCTTCCTCCCATTCACTGATCCTTTGATGAGAGTTTAATCCTTCTTCTTTATTGATTGTCTCGACAGTTTCCCTGGTTATCTCCACTATGCCTATCATCATGATGGAATGATGATCCTTTACTATGTTTTCAGCTAACATAGTCTCTTCTTTAAATTTACCTTTAATCTTTTGTTGGTTACCTTCACTTTGTAGTTGTTGGTTCCTTATGGCCACCCTTACATCCTTACCCTCTTGTTGCTTCTGAACTTCCATTTCATATCCAAATAATTTCCATTCAATTTCTTCGATCACAACATCACACTCATTCATTCTATTCACCGTTCCTACAAACAAACTATTGGTTTGTGAACCAAAACACTCTTCTGTCTCCTTGTCTTTTAAAGACCCTCTGCTACTGTTAAGTACTGCTGTAACCACTTCTTTCCTATTTCCATTTCCTCCTAGCAACTTTTCCAACAATTCAATTTCCTCCTTACATTTAGCAAGTGTCTTATCACAATGCTTTTCATTTCCAGCTTCTTCCTTTACATGGTCACTATTGCCCAACGATTATGTCTCATTCATCCCCACATAAATCAGTTCTTGTTCAACACTTATAATCTCCGTATTCACGCAACAATTGTCAGTTTGAAAAATGTACGACTCAACAGCCTCAACTAACATTTCACATATCAACTTTTCAGGCTGATCTTCATCTCTTTCTTCCACAAGGAATTGTCCTTGTTTTGTAACAATTCCAAATATCAATTCATCAATAATTTATTTCTGTTGCAACAATTCAATATTTTCCTCATTCATGAGGCATTCTTCATCTTACTATGCTCTAGAATACTTATCCTCTAAAAGGTACTCTTCATCCTCTGTCAGTACGTCAGTATGCTGATCCAAGTTCTCCTCTGAACTCTGGTAATTTTTATCAAGTTTCATGACAACTTCATAAGGCTGCCAATATGCTACAAAACCTGCACTCACAAAATAATCATTATAATTAAAAACATAAGACCTCAGTGTCTCTTCTTCCTTTGGCAACACTTCAGTATGCTGCTCTGAACTATCCCAATAGTTCGTTGATCTCCATTCTTCAGCTTCACCCAGAATTTCACCCTGTTCTGGTTTACAAATGGAAATTTCTATTTCCAACTCAGCTTCTCTGAGTTTTCCCATCAGCCACTTTACTAGCCTCTGTTATAGCCTTCTCTATAGCTTATTCCACTTTATTGCCTTTTTCCTCAAGACCCAACCTTGTCTCTGGTTTTCCTCCAGTATTCTTCTTAATGCATCGAGTTGTTCTTTCATCTCTGTAATTTCCTTGTCAAATTCCTCGACTCATTCTGTTGCGATTTGCCTTGGCATCCTCCTTCTTCACTTTTCTTCTGTTGTGGTCTTCCTCAGAGCCTCTGCTATGACTAGTAGTAGTCATTTTCTCCTCCATCTCTATGAGTTCCTCACTCATTCCCTATGAGCTGCATTAAATCCTCTGCAACAACAAGTCCTCCTTAGTGCCACTTATCTCACCAAGCTTTCCTCTGTACTTGGTCTTTGGCAAGCCCTTGGTTCTCTATCTCTAGAACCTCTTTTGAGCACTTCTCCCTACTCCTTCTAGGCTTCAAATCATCTACATATTCTAAGAACACAACTGTCCTCTTGTATTTCAATCACAATGAAATACTTGGTTCTGACCACTTCTTCTTTCACTTGGAAAGTCTTATCAACTTCCTTCATTACTTAGCAATTTGACCCACATCCTCTGTGGAATTTCCCTTATGATCTTCTTGCGATTTGCAACAATACCTTTGCAGTAACAAGTCTCCTTCTTGCTACATATGCCTTACTAAGCTTCTCTCCTCTGAGCTCAGTCTTTTAGCATTTCTTTGGTTCTTTCCTCTGGAATCAATTGAGCACTCCTTGCTCTAGGTTGTTGCAATTTTCTCACCTTCTTTTATTGTTACCTGTGTATCAATATAAAGACCACACACTCTCCAATCTTCAAATCAAATCAAAATAAAAACATACCATCTCACCTTCAAGACTTTTGCACAATCTTGCTCTACTATTCACCTTCGCTTTGAATGGATTGTCCTCTGTTCCCTTGCATTTTCAATTCTCCCAATATTATGTTGTACTTTATCTCTGTGTGCTTACTGTTTGTCAGATTAGAATCTGATCTCCTCTTGCCTGCTTTCATCACCATTTACCTGTATACACACCTTTAAAACATAACTCTGTTCTAAATTCTTTTGAAAGAAATTTTCACACAGAATTTCTTTGTGCTGCTTTAATATCAAATGTTTCAGCCACAATTCTGCTCTGATACCAAATGACGCAGGAAAAACCTGCATACCCACAGTATGCATATAAAATGCAGAATTTCATCTATCCCAGGAATTTCAATGACCTGTCTAGTCAAACCTTCATAGATTAAGGTTTAAGGCCCCTTAATTAATATCATGTGGAATGAGTTAATAACTAACCCCAGTCTGACCCTTAGTTAATCCTTTGATGCGGAACCTTATAACTCAACCCTTCAACCTTAATAACAACTCTGGTTAACTCTATAACCGCGCATATTAACCAAGCCCACTCTATATGCCAACTTGTCATATATCGCAATCGCGGAGTTTCAAAGGACTCAATAGAATTTGCAATCAGATCTCTTGATTTGCGATATACGATTTCCCTTTTCCACCATTCATTTCGTCCACCAAATCAACAGTTGTCGCAATATCGCATCACACCAACATGTGACTTCATCGCCTCTCACATGCGCTATGCGATAACACAACCGGACTTCAAATAAAATAAAACCGTGCTTATAACCTTCTCGGGAACACTCTCCCCAATCCTTATCGCTCAATCTCCACCGTCGATCTTACCTTTAATCCGATGGTTGATGTCTTCCCCGATCAACATAGTTGCTTGGTGATCCTGCGCCGTAGATCAAAACCCATTTGATCCGACGGTCCACAATGATATCGCACATACCACTTGCACAAGGTTTAACCGGCCTTACGGAGCTGATAAGGATTATAAACCTTAACCTATAAATGTTCGGGTCCACCCTTGAAGTTAAAGTTTGATCTCTTTACGGCCTGATATCCGTTGGATGATGGAGGCCCTCAAATCCTACGGTCTGCAGCCCTTCAACTAGCACGCGGGTTAATTACAGGCCTAATACCGTAGTTGACTGTGACATAATCATTGACTTTTTCAATCGATGGCTAAGATCAATTGCGGGCCTTCAACCACGATTAAGGCATCCTATAATCTTCTACCCCGCTACGGTTGCTAATCATTGTCAATCTACCAGATCTGTCGATCTGACGGTCCAGATCGATTCCCGCCTTTCACCTTCCGCAAGTGCTTGGATTTAATCTCCGCTGTTCATTTCTTTTGCTTATGTTGCACGACTTAATCTTGGTCACCCATCGCCTTTAGCCTCGTTCATTGATCTATAGATCGAACGAATCCTATGCGTTGTTACCTCACTTCCTTCGTCCTTCTCTTTACTTTGTTTTTATGTCATTCCTTCAATGTTCTTTTGTGGTTTCACTTTCTTCAGGGTTCTGGTCCTTCGTTGTTCTGCCACATAACTCTCTCCTTAACTTAGCTCTGCTCGCGCCTTTATGCTTCCTTCACCTTCACTGTAACATTAAGGGCTTCCTCCTGTACTGTCGGTGTGTACAAAGCCGTAACACCTCTCTGTTATTCTTCTCTGTATTTCGCCTCTGATTCTACACATGCAACTTCTGTTACATAGAACTTACTTCTAGTTCACACACATATTACAACTAAATTACTCCATACACACACATAAACTCAGAATTGAGTTGTTTGTATTAATAAATAGGTATTTACACAGTTTCTTCTCTCAGGCCTGATTTCCAATATCAGTGGCCTCTGTTTCACAATCTGTCATAGGCTTACAATCAAACTCTTCACACTCTAACTCCTAACTAACTAGCTAACCCCTGACTATGCCTTTTAGGCTTACATTTATACAAAAGGATTCTACAACCAATTCCTGGTTTAGATCCATAATCTTCTCAAAAAAACCCTAAAATATCTTCCTTATCTCTAAGGATCCTCTCTAATCCACAAAATCATGAACTAGCTCCTAATCTAAGATTTACAATTAATTCTCAAATCTCTCAATCTCTCAACTATCTTGATTCTCCCATGTTCTCCTACATTCGAGAATATTTACTAATATGCCTCACTATACTTAATTAAATCCATATTATAACTTCTCTCATTAAAATCACTCAAAACCTTAATAATCACATTAATTCAAAACATAGGAAACCAACTTCCTTGAAAACACAAGACCCCTCTGTGTCTACTTAGATACAATTCTATTAATGACTTGAATGCTCCTGCATCAAAATTGGTGTTTTGGGAGATAACAATTAGTATGAACGCTTCAATTGAGCTACATTGGTGTTGTGCATTGCCTCTTGAAAAGGAAAAATGAAAAAGAGTGAGAAAATGGAGAGAAGTTATAATTATTCCAAAATTGGGGTTGAGTTTTTGGATCCTTCCATATCTTTTCTAATGGAATGAGAGAGATGTACCTAAATTTAGAGGTCAAAAGAGCTTTCTATTTCACAAAACTAGAAGCCTCTTTCAGTAGTTACAAGTGTTTTGTGGAAGAGGGAGTGCTAAAGGAAGTTTATGATGCAGGTCTAGAGGATGAAAACAAACAATCCATGATCTATTAGGATAGGAATATTATTGAACAGAAGGTTGAAGATGAGGAGATATCTGAGAAATTGAGGAACATTGAAAATGAAAAGCCAATAACAAGAAAATATTATGGTGGCACTAAGCCCATTTATACGAGGGTCAATGCCAAGCCCCGATAGATCTTTTTTTGCGTGGTGTGTTGCATGTTGTGTTGCCCATATTGATATTTTTTATGAGCCTGATTCTTGGTGTGAAGCTTCAACACTACAGTGTCAAAGCTGATTAATTTGTTTTCTGATTCTGACAAACTTGAAGGCACAAAATCTTACAAAACATGGCAATGCCTCATCGAAAGCACTCTCATTTATAATGAACTTTGGCATGATATATGTGATGGTGATATTAATCCAAATAAACCCACAGATGTAATTGCACTAGCAAAATGGGAAGTTAAGAATGCCAAAGCATTAGCTCTCATTAAATCTTTTGTTAATGATGAAATATGTGTCCATATAGCAAATGCTACAGATCATGGTCTGCTTTGCGATTTTTTAAAGACTTCTTTGATACTCAACCTGAATCAAAGAAAGTTGATCTTTAATTAAAATTGTTGCAACAAAAATTGACTAAAGGAGGTGATGTCCTTGAATACATCTCCAGACTTAAGAATATTAAGCAGGAAATCATTAATGTTGGCTTTCAAGCAGTAAATGATAGTTTTATGGTAACAATTTTAATTGTTGAAATTCCTTCTTCCTACATGTTATCACTCAGGTTGTTCCCTAAAGTTGTAAGAAATGGAATACGGCTGAGGTAACCACAGACCAATCTTTTAGATACAGATTCTAGCCAATCTGCATCCAAAGAGGGCTCTCTCTATATAATTTAGCTTTGTTTTGAAGTATATTAGGCTAGCTATGAAGTGCAAGGGTTTTGTTTTGAGTTTTGGTTGGAGGGATGGAAATTCAATAGAACAGTGAGGTAAAACTGAAAAGTTTCAGTCCATTGGGCATGATGGAGTCAAAGAAGGATAGCTTTCTGGATTTGGTTTTTCAACAAAGGATGGTATCACAGAGCAAGGTAATCAAACATGGAACAATTCATAGGCTGGAATCAGGTGGAATGGAGTCAATGGGTGAAGGGAAATTAAGAATCCTTCATCATGTTGACAGAGGGAAAATGGCTGACTATTGTTAAGGAGCAGTTAAGAATTCCTTAGCAAATATTCAAGATGGAAGAACCAGGGGAAACATGAGCAATTAAGAATTCACTGTTTATTCTAATTTTGAAGAAAACATTAATAATAACAAAGACTAAACACGGAGTGCAATCAAGCAAATTCTGAGTTATTATTTTTCTCTATTATTTAGATCATGAAACATAGATGATATAGTAAACATAGAAACTGTAAAACACAAGTTAGAAGGGACTTATTGATCCATAAAACGATTCAAGAATTCTGTAACAGGTCCTTAGCATCAATTCTTCATCCAGTGAACTTGACAAAAATGGTTCCAACAACTCTTTATTCCAAAATTCTTCAGTATTACAGTCAAAATTATGAACATCCACCACCAACCAACCCCAAATACTTCGTCTGGGGGGGTATTTATACAAAATTATCAAATATCTTACAAAATATCTGATAGAAATAATATCTGCTGACAATTAATGCTTCTTTTACACAGATAGAGACAAACAGTCTCGAAAACAGGGAGACAATAAATAGATGCAATAAATTCATGCTATGCTGGCTGTTCCATCTTTATGAGATGTACTGGAGGTAGGTGCTGCAAGTCGGTTCACGGCCGTCTTCTACTGATACTCTGTGCTGGTTATTCTGCCTTGGCCGGACTTTCTTTAACTCTGATGTGATGCGCTTTGACCCGCATGACTATGATTCATTTCTGTTCTCCACATTATAGTAGATGGTCCAAAATTTTGAATTGACCAAAGATAAGTTTATAGGATCTCTAACATACTTTGCCACCACTCTGGTCCTGGTAATTTATGTCTTTGAAGCTTTCTTAAAGTTTCGTCAATTTCTGTGTACCTGAAGAAATTAGGTGGGATGGTGAACAGATGCTTCACCTCGTGCTCTATGTAGAACAAATTTTCTAGGCTGTCATAAAGGGCTTGGCCAGATGGAAGTGCCTTCTCTCCTGAAGTGCTTGATGATGTATTAACTTGATCAACAACATATGTATTCAATTTATATACATAGTCTTTGTGTTTCATCAGACGATCATTACTTCCCAAAGGACTTGGCAAACCTTTTTGATGCAGGACTTTAAACTTTTCTGTGAAAGAATTAATCTCTACCTGCATGTCTTGGCATCTTCTGTCTAAATTCTGCATTAGATTTCTCATGGTTAGAACTCTCTTGATGTCTAGAATGGTGTCTGTTTTGTCCCTAATTTCCAGTGCTTCCAGTTCTTCACTGGTCTTGGTGTTCAAAAAATGTATTAGCCGGTTAGCTTGCTCAGGCATCTGTCCCAATAAGGCTCTTGTTTTTTGAATCTCCACTTGGGCCACTCTTATCAAGTCAATCTGCTCATAAATGGTTTGGATAGACCTCCACACGTCACTAAGTGATTGAGTGATTTTGGTCCACAAAATTCCCGTGATTCTGCTAGAGGTTTATGCAGAGAGAGGTCCTTTTCTAATGCTCTCACCTTGTTCTCCAAAGTTTTGATCTCCCTTGTTTTCTCTGCCACATTCATCTTGGATTTATCATAACTTTGTTCAACTTTTGCCAATTTTTCTTTGACTTGCTTCAGCTCTGACACTTGGAGTTTCAATTCCTCCATGGCTTTTATTAATTTCTCTGTGCTCATACCTGTACTGCTGCCTGGTGTTGTTGCTGTTGATGTTGCTCCTGTGATGACCTCTGCTGTTGATGTCGGGACAGTGGGAGGCAATGTTGTTATAAGTGTGGAGGGGGCAGTAGTTACTGTTGGAGCTACTTCAGGTGGCTGGGAGGTCGAATCTCCCTGTTTTTCTTGTAGAGCTTTCTCCAATGCCTACTCTGTCTCACTCAATCTTTCATTCAGTCTCATGAGTAGGTCCATCATGTCTTCTTCTGATTTCTGCTGTACAACATCTGTTGTCTGTGGATGCATAGAAGGAGGCATTTTGAGTTGTTTTCTTAGGGCAACAATGTCCTCTTCCTTTTTCTTCATTAGTGCTTTTATGCCTTTTGCATCTTTGGGATCATGTCCCAGTTCAATGATAATGTCTTCCAAGGATTTGATCCTGTTTTCCTTTGCTAGAGAAGAATCTTTCTCTAAATCCAACTGAGTAGAGGTATTATTCAAGGAGTTTTGCAATTTATGAGCTAACATAGCTTTGTCAGCTAGCGTGGAGTATACCATCTCTCCAGTCTGTTTATGAAGCTCAATCTAGTCTATTGGATGAATGTCTTTGGCCAAGACCTCCAGATTTGTCCTGATGTAGTCAGCTGCTGACTGTGGTTGCTACACCTTGGGCTTGAAATAACTCATGATCATTTTGCCTTCTTTTATGTCATATGCTGACATTAATCTTTGCTGCTTTGTGGGGGCCATCTTAAGATACTGGTTATAAATCTGCAGCCTTAGTGGATCATTTCTAGCCTTTATCTCTGTGAATGTTCTTTTGATGTCAGAGGTCTGCTTACTTGGTGGCCTAGTGGATGAAACTTCCACACTATGCTGCCTTTCTAGCTCCTACCTATGTGAGCTAGTTGATGTCTCTATCACTGGGGAGGTCTGTTGGCTGGTTACCCTTTCACCTCTTAGACTTTCTATTGTTTCTTCAATGATTTCCTCTTCAGATAGAGGATTCAGTCTTTGCCTTTTTGCACCGGCTGTTCTGCAGGTCCACTGATGGGTGTGGCCTCTTCTTTGTCTCTTTTCTTGCCTTTTTCCTCATTTAGAGGAGTCTGTAATGTAGTAATATTTGCTGCTTTGATATGGACCGAAGGAATTTGCCCCTACTGATCAGTCATTGCTTGCTGCTCCGTGCCTGCCACTTCCTTGCCCTTAGAAGACCCTGTAACTGGTGCACTGGTTTCCTGTACAGGCTGCTGTGAAGTTCCAGCAGAGGATGTACCCACTCCGGTTTGTTGAGGTAGCTTGAAAGATACCTGTCCAAAAGAGTCCAGGTCAAGGGTCTTTTCAAGATCTTTCATAGCTTTTTCCATTTTTTCTTGTTCAGTAATCTCTTCTATTAATGTACCCTCTACCCACTCATCCTAATTAGCAAATTGCTCTATTTCAGGGATCCTATGATGTTTATAGGCCGATAGCCTGTTTCTTACTTTTCTGTCACTTATAAAGCTATTTGGGTCATATGGCACCCACCAGAAACTTTTCTTCAATTTAAGGTCTTCCCCTAATATCTTATCAGCATCTTCCCATGCCTCCCTCTTGTTAATGATAAAAGGGCCTAACTGGTTTCTTATTCTCAGTTGAGCCTTTTTCTTTACATTGCAAAAGTGGGTTAAATCTGCATTGATAAGTTGCCTGAAATACTCCAGTGCAAATAGTCTCATGGGCACATATTTGGGCAACTTATAAGGGCACAGTTCACAACCATATATTCTGATTTCAGTATGATTCTGGTAGAGGTACCAGTCACCTATTCTGTAGTTTTTGGAGAGCTGTAAAATCTTCTTTATATCCCTAGAGAGCCTAGGAGGAGGAGCTCCTATCAATAAAGTAGAGGCTGGATGTATAAACAAGTCAATGAATTCATAGTAGCTATAAGGGGATTCACAAACATTGTGGAAGACCAAGGTCCAAAAGATCACAGACCTCCTCTCTCCTTTGGAATCCAATTTCCTGATGGGAAATGAAAAACTGTCTGGCTGATAATATAACAGAAGGTGATATATGAATGAGGTGTACTTGAAGACTCCTTCTCTGTCCAGATTTATGAATTGCTCATTGATTTTATTGGCAATGAAAGAGGCATAATCATATTTGACAGCAGGGGGCTGTCCTGGAGTAAACATTGACAACATAACTAGGATGGTCTCATCAACAAACTCACTGGTTTTGAATCCCAAGATAAAGGATATCATGTCAAGAATAAGCCTGCCTGTTTCAGTGAACCAGGCATGCACATAGGGAGGTGGGCCTTGGGGCTGGCAATCTGGTTTCATGAATAATTGAGCAATCCGGGTTATTTATGCACTACGCAATTGAGAGCCTTGCTCAAGCAAAAATCCCATGGAAAGAGGAGAAAGGGGTTGAGCTATATGGAAGTGTAACATCTCATTGATAGATTCAGTAGTTATGTAAAAGAGAATAGCTTGGGATGGGGTCATAACTGCTTTACTGATAGGGTCATAGTTGGCACAGCTATGGTGAACAATATCTGGGAACACATTGACTGAGGGAAGGTAATACCTGGGGAGATTGGATTCCCATATTCCAAAGATATCAGAGTTGCTTAGATAACTATTCCTAATTTGGCAAAATGCCTGGAGATGGTTCATATCACTAGATAACTCTTTAATTTGAAAATCTCTGTCGGCCAAGGGTAACCAATCCAGGTCTTTATGAGGCGCATTGAGGGGCGCAAAATTGAGGGCCACAAGGGCTTCCATGTTTGTTTGCTGTGTTTTCAAACTGGAGGTCAAGTTTCTGTGGAAAAAATGGGCAAAACAACAGTTCTGGGTGTATTTTTATGAGAGCTATAGATGAAATTTAGCTTGAATTCGGCTCTTTGGGTAAAATTCACAGAGGAAAAATGGAATTACAGGTTTGGGAAGTGAATTGGGGTAAATACCTGTTTTTTAGAGGTGAACAGTGCAATTGCAGGTTGACCGACGAGCTGCGAAGCAGGATGCTAGACTCTGTTTGGCCGGGTGGCGGACTGTATGCTCGAGTAATGAATTGAACATAATTTTCCTGAAAGTAGTATGCAGAGAGAAATGGGCGAAAATGACATTTTCTCGACTTTTTAACAAAAATTGGCTTTCGCGAGGCTTTTTGGCACTTTTTGGTCGGATGACATCATCGAGATGTGACGTCTTGTCGTGACGCGGGGGTATGGGATGGTGACTCGGCAGTGACGTGGCGGTGATGTCAGCGGGCGGGGTCAGCGGGAGGGCGGTAAGCGGTATTGGCCCGCACTGCTTATGGGCCAGAGTGGTTTTGGTGGGGAGGGCCGCGAGCAGCGCGGGGATGCGCCACGCGTCCAAGGTACGAGCGACAATACCAGAGTTCCCCGCGCTTTAAACATCGGATGGAAGGGGGGGCGCGATATGATCGTGGGCTGTTGGATGAGCGGGCCTAGATCTGATGATTGATGGCATGTTAGAGATGGCTCAGGGTTACGGCGCAGGGCCCATTCAATATTTTAAAGTTTTATAACGCGTCGGGGTCATATACCATTGGTTCGCGAGGTTGCGGGCTTGGTTATTAATTAACCAAGAGTTAATTAATCCCATGGTTGCACATGAAGGGCTATTATAAGGTTTCTGATAAACCCTTAATTCCCATTTTCATAGTAATATAGTTTATATTTAAACCAGGGCGTGATATTTAGAATATAGGGATTTTTAGCATATTAATAATATATGGGAAAGGGCCATTTATGCAAGGGATTTATATAATAAATTTATTGGTTAATATGAGTATGATTGACAGCAAGCGCTAAGTCTAGTGTTAAGAAACTTAGGCTAAGGGAATGAAAAGGGTTTTACACAAAAAATGTGGCTTTGTGCCTAAAGTAAGAATGTGGTTTTACTTAGGCCTTTTCATGAAATGAGATGGAGTGATTTAAGAGGGATATTAAGCAGATCTCAACACCCTGGGGGAAGATTAGTAAGTGATTTGGGAAAAGATGAAGGGGGAGTTAGCCATACTTTGTTTGAACTGCATCAAAACTATCTGCCTTGGTACCTGTGATGGGAATGAATTTTCAACATGTTTACACCATACATCACAAGTCACATTTTGCAACACCATCCTGCCTACCCAGCCTACTTTGCCTAACATTTTTTCTTCTTTTCTGTGGGTGCACTTTGACTAGCAAACCCTTTTTCAATTTTTCTTTTCTTTACATGATAAACCTATTTAAATCTGCACTTATTTCTTCCAAGGGCTCAGATTTAGCAGTTGAGCTCCTTTGCTTCTCTACCTATCTACTTATCTGCCAAGTTTAAACATTTCGGATAGATTTTATTCTCTATCTCTAAAACAAGAAATTCAAACATGAACTGGCCAAGATTAAGCTTTTTGGCCATTCATCAACTGCAGCATGAAGTTCAACAAACTGCTCATGAAACTTTATTTACAGAACATGAAATAGTAGTGGCATTTGGACTTGCACACTTTCCTGGTCTTTTTTCTTTGGGGTTCATTTCTTTCATTTTTTCTTTTTGACCACTTATCTTTTCACCCTTTGATTTTTCTTTTAGGGTATACCCTCTTTTCATTTTTTAATTTTTTGATTTTTTCAAAATATGGAAAACCTTTGCAGCAGGGAAAGGATGAACATATTAGGGATTTTAACCAGTCAATCATGAAATATGACACCTATTGGTATAGGAGCATAACACTACACACATTTTTAGGAAACTCTACAATTAGTTGGAAAGTTAGAGAAGCTAAAGTTTGATGAGCTCTGTAAAATGTTGACCCAACATGATAAAACCTTTGGGAAGAAAAAGAAAGTTGGTGAAGATGTCTTTTTCACAGAGGCCAGCACTAGTAAATCATCAACTGACAGTTCTAGAAGCATAGGCAGAGGGAATTTCAATCAGAATAAAGCAACACATAATGTATAAAGTCGTGGTCGAAGCCAAAGTAGAGGAAACAACTTTAACAGTGGCAACAGTTCAGGCAGGAGTAATTTTCAAGGCAAAGGAAACAATCAAGGAAGAGGCTATTTTCAAGGAAGAGGAAATAATCAAGGTAGAGGACAACCTCAAAATAGAAGTCAAGGCAGAGGCAGAGGACAATCTCCAGGAAGAAGAAGAGACTTAAGTCAAATTGTGTGTCGAAGATATAATAAAGTTGGACATTATGACAAAACATACTCCTTATGGAAAAGGTGCAGTTAAAGTTTCTCTCCTTGGCATTGGAGAAAAAATGATTTCAAATGTATGGTATGTACCAACCTTTAAGAAGAATTTGTTATCTTTAGTCACGATTCGACAAGCAGGACATCAGGTAATTATGGAAGATGGCTTAGTTAAGATTAATTCAGTCAAACAGAGCTTGCAAACTATGATGACAGGTTATGAAGATGGAAAATTGTTAAGGATGAAAGGGACAGTTATTCCAAGGCATTCTGACTTTGCAGGGGCAGTGACTACAGGAATTTCACCTATAAGATTGTGGCATGTAAGATATGGACATTTAAATTTTGAAAGTCTTTCTCAGTTGCAAAAACAAGGGATGGTTAAGGGAATTCCAACTTTCAAAAAGGAAAATGCAAAATGTGAAGCTTGCATTTATGGAAAACAAAGTCGAGAAAGTTTTCCAACAAGTTCATGGCGTGCAAACAGGCTGCTGCAACTAGTTCACAGTGATGTTTGTGGACCACTACAAACTTCATTAGGTGGTTGCAAATATTTCTTACTATTCATTGATGATTTTAGTAGAATGAATTGGGTTTATTTCTTGAAGCAAAAGTGGGAAGCATTTGAAAAGTTTAAAACTTTTCGCCAACTTGTTGAAAATGAAATCAAAGAAAAGATATGCACTCTCAGGACAGATAATGGGGGAGAATTCACTTCAAATGAATTCAAAACTTATTGCAACAATAATGGCATAAGAAGACATCTTACAAATGTTTACATTCCACAGCAAAATGGCGTAGTAGAAAGAATGAATCACACCTTGTTAGGAATGGAGAGATCTATGTTAACTTTCAAAAAGTCAAGTCCAACATATTGGGCAAAAGCAATTCATATAGCTATCTACTTAAGAAACAGATCTCCAACTGCTTCTTTAGACGGAATCACACCTTATGAAGCTTGGTTTGGTTTCAAACCTCGATTTAAACATCTTAGAGTTTTTGGATTAGTATGTTATGCCTTAGTTCCCAAAGAAAAAAGAACTAAGCTTGACTCAAGAAGTTTGAAATGCACAATGATTGGATATTCTTTTGACCAATGGAAAATTTATCATGAGCAGGGATGTAATTTTTGATGAAACAGAGAGTAAGAGTGCTGAAGAAATAGAAAGTCTTCTTAAAATGTTAGAAACTAAAGGAAGTCAAAGAAAAGGAAATATGCAAAGTAAACCAATTTCACCAAATTGGTATGAACTTGATTTTCCTTCATCTGAAGATGATTCATCCTGTCCATCTACTTCAACAACACCATCTGGATATTCTAGCAGTTCATCCGCATCTCCAAGTAGCAACAGTTCTCCTGGTAGTGATTCTCCACCTCCAGAATCTTCAACTGATCGACGAACATCAATTTACATTAATCCTCTTTACAATGATGGTGACTTTTCAAAATCTCAAACAAGTGAGCATCAACTACCAAAATGGGCAGTTCAACTTTTGAAAGATGTAAGGCCTGATGAGCAGAATAAAACAGGAACAAGGAAGTCACACAGAAGTGAAGGAAATTTTGCCTTGATAGCAAATGATTTTACTGAACCTTCCACATACAATGAAGCAATAAAACATAAAGAATGGCAACAGGCTATGATTGAATAATATCAAGCAGTAATTGATGACAACGCTTGGAAACTTGTTGATTGTCCTCAAAATGTTAAACCCATAGGATGTAAATGGGTTTATAGAGTTAAGTACAATCAAAATGGAGAACTTGAAAAGTATAAAGCAAGACTTGTGGCTAAAGGTTTTGCACAACAGGAAGGCATTGATTATGAGGAAACTTTTGCTCCTACAATTAAATGGAGCACCATCTGATTAACACTGGCATTGGTCGCTCAGAAAGGATGGAAAGTTCATCAAATGGATGTAAAAAGTGCTTCTCTCAATGGGGATTTACAGGAAGAAGTATATATGACACAACCACCAGGTTTTGAAATTGAAGGGCAGGAACATAAAGTCTGCAAATTGATCAAGGCTTTATATGGGTTAAAACAAGCTCCTCGAGCTTGGTATGCAAAACTGGATGAATACCTTAGGCAAGTTGGTTTTCAACGAAGTGAATCTGATGATACCTTGTATGTGCGACAATAGGGTAAATATCCGGTGATTCTTGTTATTTATGTAGATGATTTGATCATTACTAGAAACAATGATGATCATATTGCACAGGTGAAAACAGAGTTACATGCAAGTTTTAAGATGACAGATTTGGGATTACTTCACTACTATCTTGGAGTTGAAGTCTTCCAACGTCCACATCATATTTTCATTTCTCAGAGGAAGTATGCAACATAGGTTCTTCAACGATTTGGAATGTAGGATTGCAAGCCTGTTCTTACCCCCATGGAGCAAAACTTGAAACTTTCAAAATTTGAAGGGGGGAAATGGTGGACAACACTACTTATAGACAATTGAATGGCAGCTTAATTTATTTGACAAACACTCACCCTGATCTATCTTATGCAGTTAGTATTCTTTCATGTTTTATGCAGGAACCACGAGATAGCCCCTGGAATGCAGCCAACAGATTTCTTCGATATATCCAAGGAATAAAAGATTTTGGTCTTCTTTACAAAAAGACTAAAAACTTTGTACTTGGTGGTTTTTTAGATGCCGACTTTGCCGGAAGTATTGATGATCGAGCATCAACATTAGGTTATTTAATGAGCATGGGGTCAACAGCAGTGTCTTGGAGTTGTAAGAAACAAGCTATAGTGGCCACTTCTTCAGCAGAAGTAGAGTACATTTCAACATGGGAAGCAACATGTGAAATTTTTTGGTTGCGCAGAATTTTGCAGGACTTAGGCATTTCTCAGGGAGAAGCTACATCATTATTCATTGACAGCCAGTCAACCATTAAGCTTGCCAAGAACCCAATTTTTCATTCAAAGACAAAGCACGTGGACACCAAGTATCATCATATCATATCTCTCATTGCCAAAGATGTCCTTAAGCCAATTTATTGTCCTTCAGAAGATCAGATCTCCAACATTTTCACGAAACCTCTTGGCAGAATAAAATTTACTAAGTTCAGGGATGAACTTGGTATCTGTTGTAATGTGTCTTTGGATCATAGGGGGGAATGTTAGATGATCCAAAAATAAAATATTATCATAGGTTATAATGTTATAATAAAACAATTATTAATTTAATATTTTAAATTAATAATTATTAATCTAGAATATTTAATTATTAAATGTAGACATTTAGAATTAGAATATTGTTGTAAAAAGACATGACTCTACAAATGTGTCGTATCTTAAGCTCTAATTTAGGAGAATTGTTAGTAAGTTGTTTAAATAGCTTTTATTGTAAATGGGCACTTGTTATTTTATAAGTGATCCATAATTAGAGGTAGTTAGGACATTGAGCTTATAAATAGCTCATTGTAAGAGTGTTTTGTTGTTCGGGTGTAAACTCTTGCAAAATTCCAGATGTAATTGATTTTCTTATTAATAAAATTACGTGTCTGAGGACACTTCTGCATTAGAATCATTCATCGATTTACCATTTTTCTCATTTTCAAGAGCCTTCACTATTCCAGCTGCTTCTTTGAGACCCACATCAATTTGTTCAAAAGGTTTCTCAAACCATTCTTCAATAAACTTTATTTGGGCATCATAATCAATTTCAACATCTTCAAACTTGCATGTTCCCTTAATTGCTTCTATGGATTTGTCTTCATGTTCTTCTGTCTCTTCTATTGTGATAAGATTGTCATTATGATTTTTTGTTGCTTCTACCATGATGGGTAGAGCATTAACCTCTTGGTTGTCTGAAGCAAACAACAATTTATCAATCAAATTCTTTTCAAATATAACTTGCAATTCATTTTCATAAAACAAATATCCATCATCAAATTTTGCAAATTCCTCTTTAACATTAGTAACCATAGTTGTTGAATTCACCACCTCTACTTCAAAAAGGCTATTCACTTTCTTCAACTCATCCGCTGCTGCTAAGTCCTCTAGAACTTTTCTCTTCGCAATCTCATAATTTTTTTATAGATATGATACTAAAGCTCTACCTTCATTTTTTTCAACTTTCTTACCCCACTGCATATTGTACTTCATTTCAGGAATATCCTAAAATATTTTTGCATTATGTATTTCACCATATTCTTGCAAAATACTAGACAATATGTTATTGTCGAGTGCTAATATAATAAGAAACAATGCTATTGCACCTATACTCTTATCTTGAGAATTTATATAATTTTCTTGAAGAAATTCCCATAAATCTACTGAACCAAGTAGTCCCTCCATTTTAATTTCCCATAGCTTAAATTTTTTTACCTGATAAAGATGGAAAAATTGGCATTATTTGCTTCAATATTGCACCGTTTTCTTGATATTCTTCAGGTTGATTCATGTCTTCATTAATCATTGGTTCCATTCCATATTCTTCTGGGGCTTCCACCCTTTGATTCTTTTGCCTTGATTACTTTAGCTCTCTCCGGAGCTGCTTACTTCTCCTTTGTCGACCCATGACCGATATGCATGCTCCTTTTCCTTTTTATAATTTTTTTGCTCACAATCAACTACCAATTCATGAGCAACCCACCAATCAATTATTTCCTCCACATGACACGCTCCTACAAATCTCCACTTTTGCACCATAGTTACATTGCTCTTGCAAATATGCACTTCACCACATTTCCATGCTTTTGTTGAGCTGCGCTTTCATTTAATTTAAAAACACCAAATATCCAAACCTCTTTTCTAAAAAAATATATCTCATAACAAATAACTTTTACCATATATTTTTACGGAATCATAAAAAAGCTTGTAAAAAAAAACCTCATTATCTCTTTTAAAAAATCACCACATATATATATACCCTTAAAAAACAATATAATAATATTCCTGTATTCCAATTTAGTTGAATTATTCCAAAAAGGATCAAGAAAATAATCAATTCTTTTAAAACAAAGTCCTTGTGCTTGAAAAAATCCACGTAACCTTCCAAGAGGCTAGACAAAAACACATTGACGTCATCACACGTTTTGAACCTCCACTTTAACAATTGTTCAGCGGTCAGGGTTGTTTTAACCGCATTTGGGCAGCTTGGCATATCAACTTCTTTCGATTGCTCTAAGCATTGTCGTTCGATCTGCGCCCAAAACTTTGACGTCAACTAGGGAAATAAAAAAAAATAAAACAAGGACCAATTATCACAAAGAACCACCCCACAACAAAAAATCCACATGAATATATCACTCAACACGACAACACTGCTCACAAGGGACCATTCATAAAAATGCTTTCACGAGCTTTAAAGAACTTTACACCGCCTTTGAACAAAAAAATCAACTTTCATGCTAAAGAAGAGTGGTGGCTATCATATGGATTTGGTCTGTTCGAAATTTTCCAAAGCCTTCAAAGCACAGTGCCTGTCGGTGGCAACAATATTCACCATATTGAAACGATGGCTTCAATCACAACAACACTATCAATAAAAGACTATGATATATATATCAACGTGAAACAACTAGAACAATCCTTAAGGCATGTAGATCGACTTCAAATGCAGCCCCACAACCTGATCACTGGAAACTTCAATACAATTGTTAGCTTCACAACCCCAAGATGTAATAGAGATCATATATCATCTAGATTTCATCACGTCAGATCTAGTCATATCGATGAATTTCATGGAACGATGACTTGTTGTTTACCGTTGAAACCACTAAAAAGAAACACAAGCAAAGAACATAAAGGTTTCAAAATCCCAACAGGTCTGAATCCCACATACAGACAACAATTTGACTCCTTCGCGGGCTCAATAAATTATTAGATCTCTGTACTCACAGATCTTGCTCCTCAGTAAATAGATCTACACTTCAGGCACACCTTTGATCTCACAACCCTCACAGATATGGGTCCTCTTGCTCTAAGATCTGAATCCTCACTAGATCTCCCTCTTAGGCTCTGATACCATATTAGAAAATACATATTTTAACACAACAAAATACTTTATTAATTCAGGCCTAAGCTTGCTCTCCTTGGCTCACTGCAAATACATCACAATGTGTCCCATTATATAACTATGGGATCAATAGACTCGATGGACATAACAACATGGAATATACACACTCTTACTCAGTTACAATGGAAAATAATAACTTCGAGAATAACACCTCGTAACTCACATATATCTAGATAATTTCCTGACAACTAAGAAGACAACTCAACAACCCTATCACATTTCTAGATTCTTCCATTTCTACATTATTCTAACATCTATGGCTAATAGTAGGGATCCCAGGCTAGCATGTCAAGTGGGTCCAGCCTCGTTCAATAGCACAACTCCCAAGTTGGTGGGTTAATCCACCAGGACCACCTATAATGTGACCCATACCCCTACCAACAACATTACCATCGAGATGACATGTCTGCCAACACATCTCGACTTGACACCATCTTTCCCACCCCCTTTGTGGAGCAAGTCCAATATTCGAGCTAAAGGTCCTGAGTGCGTTGTCCTGTGGGCACCACCTACAACTAATGGAAAGGGACCCGATCCTATGTGTCGGCCAAATAATTTTGTCAACTTTGTCCTGACCAATCCCTTGGATAATGAAGTTAGACTCATGGGATGGAGGTTTTGGGCCACATCAACTCCCTTATCCAGTGGTGATAAAGGGAAATATCGACAACCAATATGTGGCTACCATCCCTAGGCTTTTTATCAGATTGAAGGATAAGGTTTGCCTGAAGTTATCCTTTAAGTTTAGGGCTCTTCCCTTCTTGCGCTGCAATGCTTGCTTGCATTCAATCTATGTTATGGACTGACCAAAGGAGATCTTCCCATCCTTAAGTGATGCACCTTCACTGGATTTCTATAGCTATTGTGAGAGGTTGCCCCAACTCTTCCTTGATCAATTTTCGTTGGTCAATTCAACCATGGCTTTGCCACAGATACTCTGTAAAAATCATGATCAACACTAGTGTTTTGTGGTAGCTTTCTAAAGCACCCTACGGTGCTACCCCTCTTGATCTTGGGAAAAACCCACTCAAATGAGTTCATGGACGTCAGACATTCCCCGTATTGAAACAAGGAATTCTAGGTAGGTTGACATAGGCGCTCTTGCGACCACTCTCTCATGAGGACCCGCAGTGAACTCTTAAAGGGGTTCCACCTCTCCTGCCACATGCCAAGAGCTCCAAACTCCAAAGAAATCATACAAAAAACTCCATGGCACTATGCAAGGGATTTTAGGGCCTAACCAACAATGATAGGAAGCTCATGGTAAACCTCCAAGCTGCTGAAAATGCAAGGTTGGATAAACCCTCATGCAAGGGTTTTGGGCTATCCTTACACTTAAAAGAGGAAATAGTTCTTCTAGCATTTGTACAATGCCAATTAGGTGGATTCACAAGCTTGTAACTAAGTGAATAATTATATATGTGTATACACAGACCCTGCTAATCAGACAGTCCCTTATGTAATCACTTCATATCAATAGAAGGGATCTTTATGTCCATTGTTTCCAAGTTTTAATCCAAATCATTACGGATCCTTCCAATGCTTATAATATTTCATAATGTCTTTGTTTTATTTACATATATGTTATTAATAACACAATTAAGCATTTCATACAGAACATTATTCCAATTTAGGGATATAACATAACCCTTGTTATCATGTAAAACATTTCACATTCTGTTGCATATTATATGTTATGAACAACACTAGTGAGCATTCCACAACACTTCATTTCCAGTCCAAAAGCACACACTTGCTTGACTTGCTTAGCAACATCATTCATTTCAAAGACATGATATATTTATAGATATGATTTCATCACAACTATAAGTTCCATTTCCACACAAGGATGTAACCACATACTCATTAAATTAACAACATTGTTACAGTCCAGAAATCCAGAGCCATTTAAAACCATAAATGTATCATAAATTCATTAACCTTTAAATAAGTACATAAGGATACTTATCTTTAATTTTGCATGGAAATTGAGTTTGGGACAAGCACTGACCGCCCAAACATAGACAATTGCAACCAAGATTACTTGCAACTATCACCCTCAAGCTATATTCTAGAGACCGAGGGGGCTCGCTTAAAGACTAAACACCAACTGCCAGTTGAAACGGGGAATCTAGAGGACCTCCTTCCTCCACCCACTAGCGACTCAACAATCCAATGACATACAGGGAATCCAAAGGCTAACTACCTCCACCCTCCAGTTACCTGATGGAAGCCAATTAGTGCATGCAAGGAATCCATAAGTTCCCAAACTTCACCCAAGCACATAGAGAATCCAAAGATTGCTTCTCCACCGAAGTACACACAAGGAATCCAAAGACCCATTGCCTCCACCCCAAGAGTCTCAAGGGAATCCAGAGAAGAAGTCTCCACCCTAATACAATGGTTCCACCCACTCCAAGGAATCCAGAACTCATTGCAAGGACAATAAGGAAGGTTTTAGAGGTCCCCCCTCCAGGAATCCAAGGACACAATCCTCCACCCACACTAGCAAAGGAGTCCAAAGAAAACCATCTTCACCCTTTGGGTTTACAGGGACTCAAGAGGCATTATTCCTCACCAAGGAGAAACCATCTTCATGCCAATCAAGCCAAATGAAAGAGTGATCTTCTTTTCTCTTCTTCTTCTCTTCATGCCCGTGCTCTTTGTCTACTTAATGCCTGGATCAAGTCAAGTTCGCATACCCTCTTTAACTGTTGCCATCATGAATGCAAATTGCCCCCCTTCTTTCCTGCATGATGTCTACTTTTACTACTCCTACCTTGACTTCTTTTCTAGGCTTTGCATTTACTGCCTCGTCCTTGATGCTTGCTGGTGGGCTCCAGTATTGTAGCAATAATGCTACAACTCCTGGAGCTTCCTTCTCTAATTTTATCAACCCGGTAGTTCGTAACAAACTTGGAAGCGACGGTGCTGTATGCACAAGTACTAGCTCTTGTCGCAGCTGTCACTTGGTCAGCTGGCACAAGTCCGCTAGGGCTCAAGCCAACTTCTATGAGCTCTCAGAAGAAGCTTTTTAACCGATGAACGAAAGCTAACTCAAAGGAAATTAACCTACTTTGCAAAAATGAACTGAAAGCCAACAAGAAATGAAAACCCTAGCAAACCCTAATTCTACCAGCTAGTCCTACTGATGCAACGGTGAGAATGCAAACTACTGAAAGTGATGCCATTACTTCTATTAAGGTGAGATGCATGTGTCTAGACTACTTTCATCTGAAGAGAACATATTTTTGTATTTTTGCTCAAGTTGTTGAAATTATTATGCATGTGCTTCTAACTGGGTCTTTACTGTGCAGGGGTAGGTCAAGGGGAGAAATGCTTGGAAGAGGTCAGGAAGGCTCAGAGAGGGTCTAAGGGATCCCTAACATCCTTTCAGAGAGTTTCACAAAGTATGGATGCCAAGCAACCGTGTTTATGAGCTTCTACAGGAAGTCTGCAGGGGTTCTACATGATGTTTAAAATTTCTACAGGAAGTTCAGTAATTCCTACAGGATGTCCTATAATCGGATTTTTGGGTAATGGGTGAGTGGACGAAGCTGCATGGATGGATAGGGAGGTAAGGGAGGAGTTTGTAGTGACTCAGTGACAGAGAGATGAGATGAAGAGGGGGTGTGCTAAACTAGGTTGTCTTAAAGAGGGTAGTAGGAATGGAAGGTCGAAAAAGGTAGAATAATGAGGGTGATAGAATGGTTGAGAGATAGGGGCCTAATTGGGAGAGGAGTAGTTGGTCTGGGCACGGCTTAGAAGGATAAGGGAGTGAGGGAGTAGCACTACACAGTGTAAATGAAGCAAATCATCCACGTCCTGCACATAACCAAAATATCATGATCCTATTCTAACTGTTTAGTAAAACCAAAGAACAGCAACGTTATTGCTAAGGAAAATCATGCATGGTACTGAAGCAAAGAATCATTCCACAAGATCTGAACGCATGGACAACTATTACAGCGAAAACATTGTATCAAAGATTGCATGTACATGTAAAACACTGTTTTTGGTGGGTGGCACTGTCTGCAATTCCAGCCCCTAAACAGAGGTGAAAATGAGTGTGCAGTCAACCCTTTTTTGGAACTCTTATTAACTCCAATCTCCTTACTCTATTCTAAACTACTGAAGCAACTCTGTTCATAAAACTAACCTACTTAACCACACCAAGAAATTCAACTCAGCAAACTGCGTTTCCAAATGCATGTAAAGGAAAAGAAATACAATGCTGAAAGAAAGGTAACGATACAAAGGAAGGAGACCTTAGGCTCTCAGGTTGGGCCCAACCCCGAGAGCTATGGCTCCTTTAAGAACTCAGAACTGAACTCAAATCTGCCTGCTTTCCATTAAAAGATAATAATCATAAGTCCAATAACATGCCAAAAATGGGTTACAAAAGAGCAAAACAGAGCTAACAGCTCATAATCCAAAATGTGCAACAATGTTTCAAAAGTCCTTTTCGAAGGCTACAGCCTCATCATTTATACATTACAAGGGCCAAGCTGGCCTCCTAAATTAGTGGGATTTGGCTGACCAAACTAAGAGTGATCTGCTGCTTCCTCAAAATCCGTTTGGCTACCTTCTAACTTGGTGGTGGTGGCTGTTGGAGCTCGGAGTTGGGGGTGAAGATCACGAGGAAGGCCATTCAATGTTGTGGACAACCTTCCAACAAAATCTCAATCCCATCTTGGCTGTCTCCTAGCCCTCATTTGCGTGGTTTTGCTCCATTAAATGTCAAAAAACCTTAAATAAGCACGTGTTAGCCACCTAGGAATAGTGACTGCCCTCATTCGTACAAATGACATAAATATACTAAAAAATGATGCATAAGTCATGAAAAATGAAGGGTTGAGCAAGGGTAGTTAGGCCAAATGAGCCCAAAATGTTACCAAATTTGGGGCTCATCACTTGCAATGTGCAGTTTCCTTCTCAATATCTTGTACTTTTTCCTTGATATTATTCCTAAGAAACATGGGCCTATGTACCTTTGTTTTCATCCCATTTACTTTAGGAGCCAGTTCATTAAGAGAATACACCAACAAGTCTTGTGATGGTTGTTTGAAAATAGTTCAAATTTCTGCACAAGAACCCATAGACATCCTAGCAAGCAACCTCCTCCTCAAATCTGCGATCCATGTCCCTTAACTCAATCCCCCTTTTTAAGTTTTATTTATATAAAAATATTTACAATGCTTTTTTATAAGAGAGCCATGGTTGGGGTTGTCACAGAGAGGCTCTTAAACAGTTTTTCAAAACAATAGAGAGAATAATTAACAATATGTTATTCTCTTAACTTAAGCAAAGCAACCTAGAATAAAATAGATATTAGTTACAATTTGAAACAAAATGATCAATTCAAATGAACTACTACAAAATGTGGAGCCAGTGGGAATTTTCCGTTGCCGATGAACTTCTAGAAGCAATGTTATCTCAAGAGAAGAATGAAGACTATTGTTCATTTGAAAATTGAAGACATGAGCTTGCAAAGTTGGTAGTACTTGAGTTGTATATTCAATAATAACTCTGGTTACTTGAAGGTAACAATTTTGTTTGATAAAAAATTCCTAGGTCAATTCGAAATCTACCTTTGAAAGTTGCTCGATCCTTTTACTGCATTTTATCATGTTACTTAGACACCTATGTTGTAATACATTAGCCTCTAGGAAAACCTCTTCTTCATGATTTGATAATAAATTGGCTTCCTTGTGTGACTGGGTGATAGATTAAACAACTGAACTTGAAAGCCTCTCAATGTCATTTCCCAATTTCTTAACCAAACATATCTTGTCCTTCCATGTGTGGAGAGTTGTGGACCTTTTCATTTCACTAATCTTTTTCAAGTTTGGATAGAATAATTTAGGTTCTCTTTGCCATTCTAGAAGTTCACTGAGATTATATTTGGTGTCATCATATTGGCTTTAAATATAAATAACTTTATCAACTAATGAATATATTAACTTGTTTTGAGCTGGTATCAAACTTAGCTTATTGCAGAGGAGTTGTTGCTGATGTTGAAGCTATAGGTTTAACTCATTAGCTTCATGCTTGAATTTGGGAAGGTCTAAAGCACTTGCCTCTGATTGATTTATATTCTTCTACAAATCCTTTATCCTATCATCTCTCTGCTTAATTTTGGATTCATATTGACCTCTAACTAATGTAACTTGTGCTTGCATTTATGCCTGAAATTGTGAAGACTCTTATTCCAGATGTTGAATTCTTTCATCCTTTCCTCTGATAAACTCTTGGACTCTAGTTGCTTTATCTATGTTGGCAGAGGCATAAGCTCCTACATACTAGGTCAATTCCTCAAGTTCCTCGTAAGGATCTATTGATGCATATTTCCAAAGCATTTATAATGAGGAAGATTGTAAAGTAGTGCTTGTTGTCGAGGCTTGTGTGTCAACAACCTTTCTCTTTTTTTTTGTTCTTCTTTAAAATAACTCTACGTTGAGGACCATAAAACACTTCTATTGGTGGAATCTCCTCAACATTCAATTGAATTGAACTGGTTGGAGATACTAGAATTTTTTCCACACCAAGATGAGTATTGATAGGTGTTTTTCAAATGACACCTGACTGTGCAAGTGCAGAGTTCGAGGAGTCGGGAGAAATAGCCACTGATTGATGTGCAATATTGTCAGAAGTGTTTGCTTCAAGAATTGTTGTTTCTTTTCTTGATTGCACTAGTGTTGAATTAATCTCCACAAATGTTTTCCAATCCTTGGCAATTTCAATAGCCAATGGATTCACTATAGAGGTTTGTTCCCAAGAATTTGTAGAAGAAATTTAAACCGTGTTGGTAGCCTGAGGATAAACTCATGTTGAAGAAATGGTAGGTTATTATTTTACAACATCACCTTCAGGTAACTTGAGTAAATGTAAGGGTAAGATATACCTTCGAGTGTCTCTGAAAACAAGAAAATTCTTATAGTTTTATGGGACAACTACTTTGCTTTTTTTCAGACAAATACATAAGAAGAAGCTCCAAAAAACAAATTATCATACTGATTGACTTCACGAACATAGCTTTTGGTATGTGCATCTTTAACTACATTCTCAGCCACTTTGGAAGGATCATGGGGATTGGAAGGAATAATGCAAAATTTTAACTCATGCAAGTAAGTAAAAATATCTTCAGCGAACCAGTCCCCAATTCTCATCAAATAATCCATGGAAGCAGAAGACATTCTAGGAAGTTTAAAACTAAAAATGATTTGATAAAGGGGGATCATTATAAGGTGACAAATGCGGTAAAAATGATTGAAATAGTTTTCTTCCAATAGTACGTTATGATAAACATGGATGGGAAGAGGGTCGACAAGTGTCCATTTCCGGCCCATACTTAAAATTATAACAAGAAACAAATGGTGTCCATGACATAAGAAGACATGTAGAAAGGCAGGTTGTGAGTATCCATTTGTTTAGAGAAAAAATTAAGAATGTGTTTGGCAAAATTATCAAACAGAATCTAGGCCCAATTAGAAATAAATACATCGAAATCCCTTTTATTGAGAGGGACCCTATCTATAGGTAATTGCGAGATGCTTTGATGGGTGAATAACCAATAGAGCATGGAAGTGGCATAGAAATAAGGAGGAGCTAAATATTGAATGGCATACAACCCAAAGGACTCTTCCTTTTGCTTATTTGTATCACTTCTCCACTCCCTAATCAATCTAGGAAGTCCTTATTATTTACACATGCATTCTTTTTTTGTGAAGCTTTCAATGAATTGAGAATTATAAACTAGATGTGGCTCATGCAAATGATACATACCCTAAATATGTTGTGCCTTGAAGGAACTGATGACTTTTCCACGTGAGGTTACAAATTGCCTCCTAGTGATTTCACTGTTCTCCACCACCCAGTGAATCATATCCATGTAATGGAGAAGCCTTGGACACATGAAAATTCCGTGGAGGTAGGATTTGGAAGCGTCTTTGTTCATTGTTTTGGAAGTTTTGTTTTCGCCCTGGTCTGATCTTGCCACTTTTAGCTGTTCAAAATCTTCTGTTCGCGATTCTTCCCCAAGTAGCTCATATATAGAATTCCAAGAAAAAATGTCAGAATCCCTTGTACACATAGTATCAGCGAAGAGAAAGGTACCTGTAAACTTTCCATCAAGTGTTTCCTTTAATGGCCCAGTTGGTTACTATGGAGGAGTTTTCTCCTTAGGCTTCACTATTCTAACAGTTTGTAAAGGGTTTTCTGTAGTAATAAGTTGTAACAGAGAAAATCAAGATTATAGGGTTTTATCAAGTAAATTCAATATAACTACAACTTAATACAATTTCAGTCAATCAAAAGAGGCATTAAAATCTATAATGAAACAATTAATTGGATTAAAAGGTGGTAAGGACGAAAATTAAATATAGGCGCGCTTTTCAATTATCCATTAACTCATGAAGATTGTTAAAGGATGGGAGGTGGTGTAATTTAATTGAGTGAATAGGTGAGTTGACAGGTAACATGGTTAGTTGCCTCATTCCGCGAGGTTGGACCTTGGAAGGAACAAAGGAGGTGCTCTTAAGGAATCACCAAGCTGACTAGGCTCCGAGATGACGTGTGATGAGGAGTAGGGTTTTCCATAGAAGGTTGTATGGTCATTGAGTAGATGCACCGAGTCATCCCAAAAGGAATAAGGATTTCATGCAATTAAAAGGGTAAGGATGGGTCATGATTATTAAGATAAAGCACACATGAAAAGGTATATGTTCATTGTCCAATGATAAATGGAGGGAAAAGTGGGAGTGGGGCCAAAATATGATGAGTTGTCCTGGTAGTAGGCTATCTTGGCGCTTTCAAAAGGATGGCTAGTATGTATCTCTTGGGAAGAAGGGATAAGATGATGTGTACAAGGGAAGTGAAAAGGACCAATAAAAGAGTCAAAAGCCACGTGACATGACAAAATAAGGGCCCACATAAGGTGGTGAGTCATCTGGGGAGGCAGATCTTGGGCGAATTTAGAAGAATGTGAGTTGTGATTGGCCCAAGGAAAAACATTCGTGAAATGTGTCAATTAGAGGAGTAAAGAGCACAAAAGATTTAAAATAAAGTCTTATTAAAGCCCGATACTTAGATTTATTCAACTTATGCTTGATTGTGGTGGTTCTTGGCCTTGGGAATTTTTATATGTTTTATTAATAATATGTAAAATTCATCCTTAACCCATATATATATATATATATAAGCTCAAAGGATTTTTTGAGTCTTTGAAACAAATTTTAAGGCAAATTCAAATCTAAAACTTTAAAGGGCCCCCATTTTTTTATCACGATATTAATATAAAATGGGGGGTTGTTGTTTGCCACAACAGACAACAAATGGAGAACTTTTTGTTTTTGTTTCATAATTGAGCACTAATGTCTGTTTTGTTCATTAACAGAGTGTGATTATTTATTCTAGGACTATTGTTTGAATTTAATTTTTTCATGCTTATTTAAAACAATCTTAAGCTATCTTGCAAAGTTGAATAGAGATGAATTTGGGGCTGATTGGTGCATTTGAGTAGGGTTTTATACATTAAGTTGATCGCCAACTATTAGTTTAATGTCATATTAGTTTGGTTTTTTCTTGTTCTTTTATTTGGAATATTATGGTAGTTTAATGAGATCTATCATTTCAAGTACAATCTCCTTTGAATTTAGATATATGAAAAATAGAGATACGATAACTATTTATCATATATTTGTTTGTCTATATTTGTGTGAACAAGTATTAGAACTATTTCTATGACTTGTCAACTCCAATTTTGTTCTAAACTCAAGTTGGTTTATGTTATGATATATTGCTCTTGATTAAGACGAGGACAATTACTTTTCTTATTAGATTTATTTTTGTTGCTTTCATCTTAGATTAATTTGCATCTGCATTTAGGAAGCATTTTTAGAAGTATCATTTCATAGGAACAACCCCATTGGTGGCTTAGCTACGCCCTTATGTTAGCTTAAAGGAACCTTTGTTACAAGCGCACAACAGGAGGGTATGTCCAATGTCTCTTTGTGTTGATAAGAAGTTAAAAATATCACAACTCAACAGGGAGAGTGAGGGGTAACTAGACCCATTTTAACTAATCAAAATCACCATCCCAAACGAATAAGGGCCTAATTGGGGCCATAACCAGGTGATCTCTCCAATGTTGATTATGGTCATTTTTGGCCATCAAAATTTTGGCACTAGGAGGTTAACGAGAAGTTTTCATTTTGGATTTTTGTATTTTAAAGTTTTTATATATTTGCGATGGCTCCTTCTAAACTTCCCATTTGGAGTTGCATCTCTAGAAATGCAGCCTCAAGCACTCCAATGAAAATTCTAAGACTCTTGTCAAAGGTGAAGTTTGATGGTAAGAGTAAATTTCCAACACGTGATCATGTTTTGCAATTTATTTAAAATTTTGCAAATTCTTCTTTTTCTGATATTGACGAAGGTGTTATATGCAAAATTTTTACTCTAACTTTCATAGGAAAAGCCAAAAGATGGTGGAAATATCCACCAGATGCCTCTATTTATAGTTGGAACCAATTTACTTCTGAATTGAAAGGCTATGACTATGAACAAGTATGTAATGAATATGAATATTTACAAAGATTTAAAGATGAGTCTATAATAGATTTTATCTTTTGATTCAAATTAATTTGCTTAAAATCTAAATCTCGAGATAGACCTTCAGATATTGAATTAATGGAATGGTTTCAATATTTCATTTCTCTTCCTTGTGTTTCAAATATTTGCAATGAACCAGAAGATTTAATTTCTCTTAACATATTTTTTGCCACTGAAGAAGTTGTTGCTCACAATGGCATGGTTGATCTTTAAGTAGAAAACACTGAAATTGCCAATGAACAATTTCAATAAGGCATCAAAGAACCCATTAAAATTAATGCACATCTTGAAACTATTTCAAAACATGTTGTTGATGAAACAACTGTTCAAAATCAAAATAAATATGATGCTCATAATAAAGGAGAAAATCAACAACTAGTAATTCAAGTTGAAAATATCAGCCACAATGATTCTTCTAGCAATGCACTTCCTTCAGCAAATACTTTTGAGTTTTCTAATGCTACCAATAATGTTCAGCCACAAGGTTCAGAGTAGTTAAATATTATTTTTTACGAAAATGTGATCAACCAACTACATGATGGTGAAGCTAAAATATGCATTAAAGAAAATAATGAAGAAAATACAAACAACAAAATTTTCAGAATTGTATGTTTAAACAACCCTTTTTCTCTTTATCCCGATATTTTTGTTGATCTTAATTAGTTTGAGAATCTTTTATAAATTCCTCTTTACACAAATATTCTTTCACAAAACAAAGGAGTTGCCATAAATCAAGAAAATGGTGAATTGTCGGTTAGTTCTAATCAAGATGGTCAGTTCTAATCAAGATAAAGAATTATTAATTGATCGCTTCGTTAACAACTGTTAGAATTTTTAGACTTCTCAATCAAGTCAGTCTTCCGGTTCTAATTTACTTCTCTTTTTTTGTTCCTCAAGAATAAAATCCATAATTTTCATTAATATTTTACAAAAACTACATTCTATAGGCACACTAAAAGTGTGTATGCACTTTTTCGATCCATCAATTCCAACAAAAAAATAACTAGGTCCGGGAACATTTTAAAAATATCCCCAAATCATCCATACAACGTCTTAACGTTCATCCATACATAGCATAAACAAAAAATAGTATAATTTTTGTGCATATTCTAGACTATCGGTCCTTCAGTCCATAAATAAAAACTTGAATAAAAATAAAAATAAAAATTGTTAACTGAAAAAAATATCAAGGCACCCCAATGGCTAGGAGATGGCCCGGAGATCGACTAAAAGATGAGGCCATAGAAATACCATTGAAAAATTCCAAAACCCGCCATAAATATATTTATCCAATGTGAGCACCACCTTTGAAAGGTCATGTCATAGATAGACTGATTCGCATATGTCTTGACCATAACAAAATGAGAGCATATTTTTAAAATTCATCAAATCAAGAAAAATAGGTAGCAAAAATCACTAGCTTTGATCCAAGTAATCACTAGCTTTGACTCACCAAAAATCTGGAGATGAGACACACCATGGTCTATGGAAAAGGGAGGAACCGACATGCAATAATTTAAGCATAATTGTGGATGATGAATCCAACACCGCAGTTCACAACCAATTCTGATGAGGTACCATAAAAAAATGCCCATTGGAATGATTTATCGGGGAAACTTCCACCAACACTCGAGAATGACAAGGTTCAATATCTCGAGGGAAATGACATAGAGGGAATAAACATTGTCTCAGCAACAACATGACTAGGATTGGGAATAAGGCCATATAAGTTCATCCTCTTTATCATATATTTTGGTGTGCCACGAGTATAAAGCATTATTGAAGGAGTTCTAGTGTCTAACGTGAATTTCAGGTATGTCCAAATCAGTCACAGATTTCCGACCCTGAAACCTAAGAGTAGAAGTAATGTGATCCACAATATAGGCGAGGCCCGATTCCTAAGGTGATCTAATAATTGGATTAAAAGTAGATGATCCTGCTGACACCCCCTACATGGATCAATTCCCAAATAAACACGAGCACCTGAACCGACAACTCTCTAGACCAACTATTTGTAAATGGTTTCAAAAGTATTCAATACATCCCTCTATGTAATGGAAATATTTTAACGATATTTTTCAACCTGTCTCATCTAGTATTCCACAGAGAGTGGCGAAATATATTTGGAAGTGACCACCTTGGTCCACAAACTTTGAGTTATGAGAAGGCATTGGACTCCATTTGCTGCAAGGGTAGGAGAGAAATGAAAAATATTCTTTAACCCCCAACTTCCCAATCCTTTTGGTTTTGTAATTTTCTCCCCATCAATCCAAGGAATAGTGGATTTTGTACCATTCCCAGACCATAGAAATTTGAATTAGATCCTTTGATTTTTTTCCAAGACTCCTTTAGGGATCCATGCCAAGGACACCCAATATACTAGAATAGCCTCTAGTACAGATTTAATAAGCACAATATGGCAAGCTCTAGAAATCCATCAGTGACACCATAAATTAATATGGTTTTCAACCTTGGTATATAACCAGTGCCAATCCTCTCTTCTATATGAGTTGGGTTTAGCACAAACCCCAAGTATTTAAGGCCATCATCCAATTACGTGCATTCCATTGAAAGTATTTCAATGATATAATGCACAAATTCAGCATCCAAATTTGATATGAGAAGAGAGGATTTATGATAATTAATTATCATCCTAAAAGCCTTACCAAAGAGACTAATGATTTTTTTTAGAATCACCACCTCACGTGGATCCCCATTACAAAGTATGAGAATGTAATCCATGAATAATAGATGAGACTTGGCCAACGTGCGAGAAACCAGACAACAAGGAAAGGAACCATTGGATTTTGCCTCTTCTACAAGATGACTTAGGCCTTCCACAACCAGAATAAATAAAAGAGGTGATAGTGGGCATCCCTATCAAAGACCCTTCTCTGCATGAAAAAAGAAGAGGCTGCACCATTTATAAGTACAAAAAAACAGAGCTTGAATGCAACTCATAACCCAAATAATGAACTCAAGGCAAAAACCCACATGAGTTAATAATAGACGAAGATATATCCGGTTGACCCGATCATAGGCCTCTGATAAGTTGAGATTGAAAATGGCCTCTTTTAGTTGCATAGTCATAATATTGTGAAGACTTTCTTGAGCCACCCCTATGGCTTCGTGAATCTAGCAACCCTCCCAAAAACCAAATTGTTCCAGAGAGATAGATGTCGAGAGGATAGGCTTGATGCGAATTGAAATTATGTTTGAGATCACTTTATAAACAAAATTACAAACGAGACCAACCTAAAATCATCAAATGGGATAAGGGCATCCACCTTGGGGGTTAAGGCAATAAAAGTAGAATTTAAGGTCGGTATAGCATACTGCTTCTTTCTTGATTCCTCCACCACCTCAAGCAAATATTTCCCAAAAATTTCATAAAGGCCCAAAAAAAAATAAAAAAAAATCAATGCCTCGGCCATCCGGCCCAGGGCTTTTGTCCTTTTCGAAGCTTTGTAGGACTAATTTGAGCTCCTCATCATAAAATTCTTTCATAAGGTCCCAATTTCCCCCCTCATCTAGGAAACAAGGGAAGTGGAAGAGCAGTTTGAATGATATCAACAATGGTCGCCTCATCCTAAGCTCGAAAAATATTTTCGAAATGATTTACAAACATCAATGAAAACTACGTAAAAGAGGAGACATCACTCCCTTCTGAATATTGTAGAGACCAAACAATATTCACCATCTTACAACCTTTTGCAAAAGAATGAAAAAAATTGGTATTATTATCTCCGCATTCAAGCCAAACAACCCGGCTCTTTAAATGCCACTCATCCTCTCTGAGTTCCAAGATATGTTGCTTCATTTTTTCCATTTGAAATATATGGTCTCTAGACTCAGTAGAGGCAAATCCCTTGTTCTCTGACAAGGAAAATGACTGAAATTGATATTCAATGATTTTGAGGTGCTCTTCTTCAACAAAGCTCTTCACTATGCCCATTCTTTTGCTTTTTCTTGATTTGCATAAGGTTCTTCATGAAATGTTTCCCTACAGAAAGGCCATCAAGAGGAGAATAGTGATCCCACTGTTCCTTAACCATATTAATTAAAGAGGCATAATTCAACCATGAGGAGTTTAATTTGAAAGGAGAGGTAGGTTTGTGAGCATCACCTTTTAATTTGAAGAATATTGTTGAATGATAAAAAATACCACCAGCTTTGATAATTGTTTGATTGATTAGGTGATCAATTTTAAGCTCAAAAATTAAAGTGCCTAGAACTTCTTGAAATTGGCACCAAATTGAAGAGCTCGCCAATCTAAAACCAACGCAACTTGAATCGCTCAAAACCGATATCGTATGCTCTCGATATCGCATTTTGATCTTTTTCCCAATCATGCAAAAATTTTGCAGGTATGCTGACTGTGTAGTTCGTACACTGACTGGGTGGGGCGACTGGATATGTTGACTAGGTTTCTCAGACCAATGGCAGGATTCCACTTTTCCTCACCGGAGTGGTTGGATTTCGCAGTGTTTTGATTAGTTGTTGGTGTATTTTGGTGGTCCAGTAACTGGGAGCCACGTAGGCCAATGGGTGGTTGCCACGTGAACTATCAATAGTGGTAAAAGATTATGGTTATGGGCCAAGATACACCCACCGAAATCAAACATGAGACCTCCCACCAAACAATAAGGAGCATTACCAATAGGTCGTGCTTTGGTTCTTGTTAACCATAGGCCAAATCATATATTTAATGTTGGCGCAAATCACACTTGGGGAAGGGGATAGGGCTAAGCCCTAGCCCCTGATCACACCCCACACCACAGGACCATGGCAGAGGGAGCCAAGGGGCTCGGGGCTTAGCCCCAACCCAAGGCCATAACCACATGCCACCAGATCATGTTTAAGTTCCCAAGCACTAACAGGCGGGGAGAGGAGGTAAAGGGCCTAACCCAAGTCACATGCCACGACATATAACTATGGTAGAGCAGAAGTTTGGGCTTGGTGTAAAGGAGCTAACGGAGGGGGGCTAACCCTATGGTTTTATGCGCCTGATGTGACCGGAGGCACAGGTTTTGGGAACACTCGAGGAAGGTGCCAAAGGAGGGGGTCCAATCCCAGGTTTCATGGACTTTATATGACTGCGCGCCAGAGGGAGAGGAGCTCCGGTGGGTAGGGCAGGCATTAAGGCCCAACCCTTAGACCCGTGGAGTGCGTGTAACTGTTCACCCAAATTTAAGGGGCCTAATTGGCGGGGGCGAGCATTAAGGCCCAACCCTCAGCCCCATGCGTCCATATAGCCTAGTTTTTCGGTCTCCAGGGGTCATTGGGCGAATTAATCATCCAACAAAATGCACCGACAAAGGGAGAAATTGTCACTCCGTTCGTGATTTTAGGGGCATATTTGTAGGATAATTAGCCAAAAAGGTGAATTTGTAGGATGGTTAACAATCAAGTTCATGAGAGAGCTTCGAAGCTCATAACATTTTGAGTTTTTATCCAAATTGAGCTCAGAAAGAGGCTTCTTAGGGGTTTTTGGATGTTCTAAATCCATTGGAAACCTCTAATTTCTGATTTTAGCACATCTACAAGGTCATTTTGCAATTTTTATCCTAAAGATATATTGATCAGTCAGGGTTTGGAAGCAGTTCTAGGAAGTATTTGGGCATGGAGGAGACCTTGTAGGGGTATTCTCACTTCCAGAAGGCTACTGTAGCAACTGTAACTGGCATGATTCAGATCAGGTTACACTTCTCTTATCATGAATTTGTGATTATGTGCTTAAATGTGGAATTGAAGGGTTCACATGATATTTTTAGCTCATTTCAGTTGAAGTTTGTCATGTTTGTAGGAGATGTTTTGAGTTGTTGTTGTTGTGAGAGTTCTTTGTAGGAGAAAATTACCCTGTTGGGGTAATAGACACATATTCACCCATAGAAAATGTTTATGTACTTCATTGATACTGAATATATGAGTGGTCTAGTCATGTTGACAGACCTGGAGATGTAACCCATGAGGGGTGAACTCCGTCAACAAACCTTTTGTCTTGATCTTCTTTATGCTTGCACAGATTATGTGTTGTTATGATCATTATGTTAAATTACATATGAATATTGATTCATGATTTGAAGAGTTAGTGTAAAACTTGCTGTTTCAAGACCCATTTTAACCTTGCAAAGCATTGACATGGTCCTAAGTTTTGTTTTATTTGATTTTTGAAAAGAGGAAGAAATCACCTAATCAGATTTTAGATCAGTTTGGTATCAGAGCACTAGTTGACCAAAGTGCAAGAATGGGCAGCAAAAATAATCTCCAAGAGCTAGAGGAGCAAAATTTGTCTCTTCGGATGGAGAACATAGAATTGAGAAGGATGTTGGAGATAGCTGAAGCAGAGAAGAGAGACATGTGATTTGTATTGCAACAAGTTCTTGATGAGCAAGTTTCAGAAAGATTTACTCCTGCACCAGCAAGGGAAACCTCCAGAATGAGGCCAGTATGTGGTCATGGTTCAAATAGTGGTTTTGGATCATATGTGGCAGATGTTGCATGTACATTTTTCAAACATCTTCAAGAAGCACATCATATGCTAGTGGATAAGAGTGGGTGGATAGAATCATCTACAAGTTGGCCATGATCATCATCATAAAAAGCTGAAAGGATGCATGACAAGTTTAAAGAGGTAATTAGTATCTCAAGTTTTGCTCCTTCCATTTTCATACATAACAACTCTTTTGCAACGTTTGAGCAACATACCAAGGGCATAGGTATGAAGTTTCTTTCCAAGATGGGATATGAAGGTGGAGGTCTTGGAAAAAATGGTCAAGGTATTACCAATCCGATTATGGTTGAGGAAAGACCAAAGTACCAGGGATTGGGATATAGCCAAAAGGAGTTTGGAGAATGCTCCAAAAAGCTTGAGGTACATCAAACATCTGAGCATGAGATGTCACCACCTTGTGACAACTGTCGAAGCTGCAACTCTAGAGACAAGTATAACTCTCAAGAGTGTTTTCCAATGCATGGAAATTTTGAATACTTGTGGAATCAGTACCCTTGTACATTTTGTGATGCTTTTGACCATTGTGTGGCTGTATGTGAGCAACGTATGATAATGGTTAAATGAATGAACCAAATTTTGGGCATCAAGCATAATGAATTTCTTTCACATGAGAGAACTTCTATGTCAGCAAACAAGAAGAATTTTTTCTGTGCTCATTGCAAAGTGCATGGACATGACATTGAACGATGTTGGAAGTTGCATCTAGAACTTCATTCAAAGAAAGGTAAAGAGATTATGTTGCATAATGAAAGGGAAATAAAAGGTGGAAAAGAGGACTCTCCACAATCCTAAGCGACCTTCAAACAAGATGGTGCAAGAAGAGAACCCACAAGCCTAGGAGAGGCAAAGTTTGGGTACACTTATTGTAAAGTTGTTTTGTAAAATCTTGTAAATACATATTGTCATTACCTATTTAGGTACTTTTTAAAGGTGAAAATTCATTGTCACTATTTTTAACAAGCATATGTTTTCATTGATGTATGTATTGGCTCGTTATAAGTCCACATGTTCAAGGACTTTTGTGAATGTACAAGATTGTCGTTCAAAGTTGTCTACAAATTGTCATATGTTCATTGATACAAGTATTCGATTTGAAACTTGTGTGAATTGAATATTTGTTTTTAAGATTGTATAAGATGAATATGTATTGTAGGCAAGGTCAATCATATCATGGAAAATTTTGCAGCAGTGTACTTCTCATGTACAAGCTCAACTTGAAGACATTAAAGCAAGTTTATTTTGTTTCTGATTTCCAAGATGGGGTCAAGTTTGTCTTCAACAATTTAAACTTCAAGATGAAGTGTTTTTGGAGCTGTGCAAAGATGAGAGTAGAGAGAATGTTCAGATTCCACTCATCAATATTTTGTTCCTGCAACAACGATAAGAATGATGGCTCAATTCTTAACAGGATAACAAGTCTTCATGAGGATGATAAGTGAAGTGCCTTGATTGGGGCTTGAAGGGCACCAATTGAAAATTTTGCATTTTGGATTGAGTTTTTGGGTGTTTTTGAGTTCCAACCTCTTTATATTGACTAGGGAAGTAAACTTTTGGAGTCCAAAAGTTCCTAGTGGGGAGGTGTGATCAGGTGATCAATTTTAAGCTCAAAAATGAAAGTGCCTAAAACTTCTTGAAAACAAAACCAAATCAAATAGCTCACCAATTTGAATCCAACGCAACTTGAATCACTCAAAACTGATATTGTATGCTCTTGATATCACGTTTTGATCATTTTCCCAAACATGCAAAAAAATTGCAGGTATGCTGACTGGGCAGGGTGACTGGACATGTTGCCTGGGCTTCTCGGATCAATTGCTAGCTTCAACTTTTCCTCACGGGAGTGGTCAAATTTCATAGTGTTTTGATTGGTTGTTGGTGTATTTTAGTGGTCCAGTAACTGGGAGCTATGTGGGCCAATGGGTGGCTGCTGCATGACCTCCCAACAGTGGTAAACAATTATGGTTATGGGCCAAGCTACCCCCACAGGGATCGAACACGAGACCTCCTAGCAAGAAGTAAGGAGCATTACTAATAGGTTGCGCTATGGTTCTTTTTAACCATAGGCCAAAGCATATATTTAACGTTGGAGCAAATCACATTTGGAAGAAGGGGCCAAGGCTAAGCCCTAGTCCCCGACCACACCCCACACCACAAGACCATGGCAGAGGGAGCCAAGGGGCTCAAGGCTTAGCCCCAACCCAAGGACATAACAACACGCTACCATACCATGTTTCAATACCCAAGCACTAACAGGTAGGGAGCGGAGGTAAAGGCCCTAGCCCAAGTCACATGCCACGACATATAACCATGGCAAAGTGGAAGTTTGGGCTTGGCATAAAGGAGCTAGCAGAGGGAGGAAAACCCCATGGTTTTATGTGCCTAACGTGACCACATGCATAGGTTTTGGGAGCACTCGGCAGAGGTCCCAAAGGAGGGGGGCCAGCCCCAGGTTCTATTGAATTTATATGATTGCGCGCTAGAGGGAAAGGAGCTTCGGTGGGTAGGGCAGACGTTAAGGCCCAGCCCTCGACCCCATGCATCCATATGGCCTAGTTTTTTGGTCTCCAAGGGTCATTGGGTGAATTAAACATCCAACAAAATTCACCGGCGAAGGGCGAAATTGTCGCTCTGTTAGCGATTTTTGGGGTAGATTTGTAGGACAGTTAGCGAGAAGGGCAAATTTGTAGATGGTTAACAGTGAAGTTCATGAGAGAGCTTGGAAGCTCATAATGTTTTGAGTTTTTATCGAAATTGAGCTTAGAAAAAGGCTACTTAGGGTTTTTGGATGTTCTGAATTCATTGGTAACCTCTAATTTCTGATTTGAGCACATCTACAAGGTTTTTTTGCAGGTTTGAGACTAAAAGTGTATGGAACAATCAAGGTTTGGAAGTAGTTCTTGGAAGTATTTGGGCATGGAGAAGACCTTGTAGGGGTATTCTCACTTCCAGAAGGTTACTGCAACAACTATAACCAGTAGGGTTTAGCTCAGGTTCAACTTCTCTTATTATGAAGTTCTGATTATGTGCTTCAATGTAGAATTGAAGGGTTCACATGATTTTTTTAGCTCATTTCAGTTGAAGTTTGTCATATTTGTAGGAGATGTTTTAAGTTGCTGTTGTTGTGAGAGTTATTTGTAGGAGAACATTACCTTGCCACATATTTACCTACAATAAATGGTTATGTACTTCATTGATACTGAATATATGAGTAGTCTAGTCATGTTGACAAACCCAAGATGTAGCCCAGGAGGGGTGAACTCCGTCAAAAAACCTTTTGTCTTGCTCTTATTTATGCTTGCATCGATTATGGGATGTTATGTTCATTATGTTAAATTACATATGAATACTGATTCATGATTTGAAGAGTCATTATAAAACCTGTTGTTTCAAGACACATTTTAACCTTGCAAGGTGTTGACACCGTCCTAAGTTTTGTTTTATTTTATTTTGGAAAGGAGGAATAAATCACCTAAGACAATTTCAGATCATTTTGGTATCAGAGCACGAGTTGACCAAATTGCAAGAATGGGCAGCAAAAAGAATCTCCAAGAGCTAGAGGAGCAAAATTTGGCTTTTCGGATGGAGAACATAGAATTGAGAAGGATGTTGGAGATAGATGAAGAGGAGAAGAGATACATGTGCTTTGTATTGCATCAAGTTCTTGATGAGAAAGTTTCAGAAATATCTACACTTGCACCAACAAGGAAAACCTCCAGAGTAAGTCCAATATGTGGTCATGGTTCAAATAGTGGTTTTGGACCATATGTGGAAGATGTTGCATGTACATTTTGCAAACCTTAAACACGACCGACGAGTGATGACAAGGACAAAAAACCTGCTCTCTCTATATGTACGTCACCACCCAAGACTAAAGTCACATGAGGGCGAAGTTTTCTGTGGATACACCTTGCCTTTTTGTTTTTTGAACAAACAAAATTTTTTGCTTGGTTGAAACCCAAAGCAAGGTTTCTTTGGAAAACCCTGAGAATGTGTAGATGGAATTTTTTCAACAGGGTGCTGGGAGGACAAGGGTTGGGAGTGTCTCAGAGTAGATGGGAAAGTATACTGAATAAGTTTGATGTCTGACAATGGGATACTGGTTTGACTGGAGAAAACTTTCACGAGCCTCCATTGTAACTCTAATCAAAACCCACGCCCTCCAAAACCCAATAGTTTTGGTCAAGAAACTGTTGATTGTTTTGAATAAAATCTGGCATGGAAAGAGGTCTGGATGGACTCGAACCCTAGATATGGCCAATCGAACCAAGGATCAATCCTTGAGAGCCCCAATGTTTGTCCAAATTCTGCCCAGGGACTAACACAAATGGGGACATTGAGGGAGTTTTGGGATTAGGAGGGTAATGACGAGCCATACAGTAAACCAAGGAAAGATGAGAGTGATTGGGGAAGGGGAACAATGGGGACCCAAAGTGAAATGAAGAGGCTAGGTGTCCGATGGATGAAACAAAGATGTCAGTTACAAGAGAAAAATCAGGCTCGTAATTTACGAGATTTACCATATCCATATAAACAATGGTTAAAAACTTTGACTTACCACAATAATAACCCGTGATATGAACGTACTACCCAAAAAAATAGTCGCATAGCCAAAAATGTACTAGTACATTGAAAAAAATTACCATGACCACAATACGGTAGTTCCATATACAACCATCAGAAAAAGATATGGCTATTAGAAAGATAAATATGAACTCTTGGAGGGTTCAATAAGTGATGAAACTCTGGTTCCACCATTTTCAAACGCCGGATAGCTCCTCCACTTCATCTGTTACTTCTTCCCGAGAATGTATTGTTATATGTACATTCTAAACTTTTTGTGATTTATCATCTAATTTACTTCTTGAAAAGGAAGAGAGTGCTATTAAGAATTATGAAGTTATTTATGATGACGATTTAGAGTTTGAGAATATTGATTTATTCCTCCCATCATCAAATTCTCATGTCCTTAGTTCTCAAATTCAATCTATATTTCATGATGAGAGATCTTCTTATGTTCATACTCCTCATTTTGAATTTGCTTAAAATCATAATGATTTATTTTCGTTAGAAGGGGAATTCATTCCAATTTAAGATTTTGACTTTATTTAAGTTCCCGTTTTTTGTCATAATCCTAAACCTCTTTCACAATCACAAGTAGATGCTAACATTAGTTCCAATTGCATTATCTTGGCTAACAATTGTAATAACGAAAACATTTCAAATAAATCTTAGTTGTCTTGTCACATTAGTGTTAATGATTGTTTAACTTTATTGTTTATTCTTTACTTATTGTGATTTCTTTGAAATTTCTATTTAACTTTTATATTCTAATATCTTTTTTATAGTTTATGCTAGCATTTTGAATAGTCAGGCATTGTTCACTCAAGTGTACTAATTGAATAAAATGGTTTTCAAATCTTGGGTCGTGAACATCTATAAATTCAAACTTTTATATTTCAATTGATGTTCATAACATATGAGCTTATTCTATGTTTTGAAATAAATTTTCCATAAATTTTGGCGCTTGAAAGTGTAGCATTACAATATGGCTAGCCATCTATTTTATCTAACAATATTCTTAAAGATTTATTGGATCTCCATTCTCACTTTCACGATCCATTTGAAAGTTGTTTGGAAAGTTCAATGTAGCAGAAGATTGCTAATATTATGCCTCGTGTACATAATACTAAATTTTTTCTATAGGCTACAACATCTAAAGATTCATCATGCGAACTTCGCCTTTCATCCTCTCCTTAGAATATTCTCCAATCTTTAACAGAGGTCCATCCTTACTATTATGATTCAATTGGAATATGGTTGGAGACTTCATTTCAAGAGAGGTTTCTTGTAAATAAATTTATTTTCCTAAACTTATTATAAATAAATGTACAAAAATGGTTGAAGCTTTCTTTTAGTACATTAATTATAATTTTATTTATGTTACTAATTTTTGATGTGTATATATGTCGAGGAGTAAAATAATTTGACTAGCTCCATTGGAAATATGATCTCACTTAGTTTTAATTTGCTTTATTAAAGTAGGAGTAGGAGTAGTTTAGTGTAGATTTCTTTTCTTTTGTTTTCTAAATAATGCAGGGATTAAATAAGCAACAAGCCTTTATTTTTTCTTGGAGAAGGATGGTTAGAAGCTATCCCAATAAAGTATGTTTGCAAACACGTTACATCAGGGAGTCTCTAAACCTTTATGCTATTTTCATTTAGTATCTTATTTATTTTGTTTTCAAATTTTATTTTAAGCCCCATCTTTAATAGATAATCATTAAGGATTTTCAATTAAGGCTCGACTTTGAAGCAAGATATTTGCTAGATAAGGGACATCTTGATGCGACTTCATCTCTTATTCATAATTTCTCCCTAGATTTAGGATTTCCTTTTTAATAAAAAACCTAATTAAATTAAACCTTATTAGGCACAACTAATCACTCAACTTAAATGAGAATCCACATGTTGACTTACTATTCTTTCTCTTTATATTGAGATCTCTTTTCTTGTCTTGTCTTGTTTGAATTTTCATATTCTCATGGCTTCTATTTTACTTTGCTTTCTAATGTGGTTTCTTCTATTCCTAGGCCGATTTCACTTTTTGTTTTTGATTGGATTTTGTGATATTCCCAAAATATATATGGTGGAAATTTATCTCTACGCAACACCAATTGGTTTACAAAGGAAAATATTTAATCTATATTTTCAATAGGATTTTATTTATCTAAAGGTCATCCTTATCAAGTTTTCACTTTTCTCTCACATTCATCATTAATCATGGGGAACAATAGGATATGATTCAAGTACTATAAGTTCACCTTTATAAAGGAATGAATTATTTGCAGTCTTTGCTTTGAATCCCTCCCATACCCCTCCAAAACTAGATCCTCTTTGGTAGATGAAGAGAAGGCTAGTGGGGTAAAACTTAACTAGTACTACATCTAGTTCCTTAAATATAATTCCTCTTGTAACACCCCACTCTATTCACCCAAATGAAAAAACAAATTCTGCAAATATGATAATCAAAAGGGTGACACATAAGAGAGTTGAAAGGACATATGTGTGGGAAGTACAAGTAAACTTGGCGGGGCTATGGGCGCTCATTGGCAACGACGCTATGCTTGTATAGTGCCAAGACATCTTCGTCAGGGATATGGATGCTCATGGGAAACAAAGTAATATTGGGAATGAGAGGAAATATATAATCAATAGATGTATGCTAATATCAACACCTCCTGGCCAAATATTTGCTATCCAATAATAGAGAGAAAATTAAGATATAATAAATATTCCCTTCATTTGGTTTCATTGTTTTAGAATTGGGAAATTGTTATGCTCTTGACCCGCGAGAAATCTAGAATACTAGAAATTCGAAGCAATATAGACCAAAACACAAAATTATCACATGAAATGAGACAAAATACAAGATATTTTATTATTTAGAAGCAAATTACAATGTTCACGTGCCTCTTTGAGGGGGAAACCTCCAACCAAGCAGAGCTCAATTAGAATAAGAATCGATCATATTTCCCCTAATTGAGGCATAATTTAGGAACAAAGTTTTTGGGAAGTCCGCAATGGACAAATTGCTCTATTATGGGAGGATGCTTGGCAGAAATTACCTAAACTTGAAAGCCTAGATTTCCTCACCATTCAGAGAAGATACCAGGAACAAGGAAAGATAACCATGAATCATTACTGGAAGCCTGACACAACTAATCAACCGTGGAAACAATGGATCTTCAATGACACATTGCAACCAGAAGAGAGGGACAACAATATGATGGCTCTACAAACAGAGCTTGCTAAAAGGAAAATTAGAAACGCTCAAGATGCAGATCAACTGCGTTGGGGCAAGCTCGAGGGGGGTACCTTTACCCTCAAAGAAGTAAGAGCCTGTATAGAAGAAAGAGACCAAGGGGAAAAAGTCAATTGGTATAACAGGGTATGGGATGCTGAACTATGGCCGAAGATTAAAACCTTTCTATGGCTCTTGATGCACCGTAGAACCCTTACCTAGGAAAACCTACAAAAAAGAGGGTTCATAGGCCCCTCACGCTGCCCCCTGTGTGAAAATGAGGAGGAATCAATGAATCACCTCCTCAATAATTGTAACTGGACAGAAAGCCTATGGAACTAGATGGAAACTATCTTCAAAAGCACGGACAGGAACAGAAACTCAATACAGGAAAGCATAACAAATTGGCGAAGTAATTTTTCCAAATCTCAAATAGTTAATACTTTATGGAAATTAACCCCTGGTTTCATAGTGTGGTCAGTATGGAAAGAACGAAACAGAAGAGTGTTTCAAAATGAAGCTAAAACCATAGAGTTTATCAGAGCCACCATACTGCAAAACATGAGGGAAATGGCTCTTACCAGATGGAAAGCAGAACAGAACAAGGATCTATCGGTGACTGACTTACAAATTCTGCAGACGTTTGGAATTGAGGTAGGTACCGACTCCAGTTCGTCTGAACCGCAACAACAACAAGGCCCCTCCACAAATGCTTGGCTACCACCACCAACAGGCTTTCACAAACTGAACTTTGACGGGGCCTCTCGAGGCAATCTTGGACCGGCAGGTATAGGAGGTGTCCTACATAATTACAAAGGTGACATTCAACATATTTTCAATCAATCTATGGGAGAGGCCACCAACAATGAGACGGAATTCGCGGCTTTAGAGCAAGGGCTCCGAATACTAATTCGCCTGGGAACAGGAGCTACAGTGGTAGAAGGGGATTCTCTTTTGGCAATCAATGCCGCAAGGAAACTGCAGATGGGTTCGAAACCGGGTAAGGTAACGAAGCACTGGAGGTTGGCCAAGGTTACAGAGCTCATAGCAGAGCACCTCTCAAGCCTCGATGGAATCATTCTGCAAGCGGTAAGAAGAACGACAAATGCGGTGGCTGATTGTTTGGCCAACTACGGGATCAATCACCATACTACTTACCCGGACACCTGTTGGCATGATGTCACATGCACAGAACTTTAGGACAAGTGTTTACATCTATCGAGAAAAGACATTCGTTACAGGGAGGAGGGGTGTAGTAGTACGACGGGAACACGCCTTAATAATGAATGAAGATAACCATTAAGGCTCACCTCCTGGATCATTATACCCCAAATTGGATTTGGGAGGGCAGGTACCATCACCCACAGCAGAAGATGAAGGAAATCCTGCAGAAGAATGATCGTCAGAGAACTCTAGGCCCAGCGGATGACATGTGGCCCATGACAAGAAACTTCAAGCATGACGAATCCGTTGCTTCGGATTGCGGGCAGGGGAAGGCACTTCGGAGGAGTAATTCTATCAGAATCCAGAGATCCATGCAAACCTCGCTCAACCTATACGCTCATCCCTCCACTATAACTACAGTGACTTACCAAAGAGCTCTCTCATCTTATGCTCTTCGCCCGACTCTTCATCCTGAGCACTCTGTATTGTTCTTTGTCTGGTTCTCCGAAGTGTTTCCATCACCCGCTATCACCTGCAACAACACTATGTCAGCTGGGGGTAGTCGCAATGTGTCAGCGAACAGAGAGCTGAAGAAAGCTAGGGAGGCATATGAAACTTTAGTCTCTGCCAAAGGGAAGAAGAAAATTGATGAGATTGAAGCCGAAGTAAATGAGGAACAGGAGAGGCTAGACATGCAATCAATTGAGGAAGAAATAGAGTGGATTTCAGATCCAGGGACCCCGGCCACTAGAGCCACGCAGTTTGTTCGGACACAGAGTGAAGCTTGGCGCATGAAAACCATGTTGGCCAAAGCTCTCGTCAAGCAGGGGGAAGCCATGAAAGAGGCATACTATGCCACAACGCTTGCATCGGCTAAAAACTCTGCAAGACTAGATGCTCTGGAAATTTGCCTGAAGTCACTTACAGAGGAAATCAAAACGTTGTTGGAAGATCTGGGGGCCTTCACCAAGCTCTTTAAACTCTCTATCTGACAAGGTATGAACATTGTTGTTGATGTTCTAGCGGAAGACACCAACGTTCGTGTGGTGAAACGCCAAAATACCCAGAAAGCTCCAAAACCGGAACATGTTAATGCAGTAGCTGGCCCTAGTGCCACCTTCAAAGATTATGTGGAACTCGAGTTGTAGAGATGTCTGCGCACTCTGATTTGCACCCGCTAGCCTATGATGACTTCATGTTTGAATTTTGATCCTGTTCTGAGTCTCAGGTCATCGAAGTCACACTTTAGTTTTGTCTTTTGGTTCAGGTAGCCCTGCGTGGTTAGCCCCTTCAAGATTTTCGTACTATATGGAAAGTTTAGTTAGTGTTGTTTTGTCTGTGTCTTGGTCAGGCTTGTCTCCTCAGTTTGCAGGCTGGTTCTCTTATAGTGTTTAGTACAGACTTTTGATCGACCAAGCGAAAAGCGGAATGTTCTGTCTGGTTATACAAACCTTTGTATTTTATGTAACTTTGTGAAATAATATACTTTTATTGACTTACAAAAAAAACTAAGACTATTTATAGTTTATTGACATTAAAAACCCTAACTAATAGTGGTCCCTTTCATAACACTGGTTAACCACTTTATTTATTAACTATGGCCTGTTTACAACTAATTGTGGTCCCTTTTCTATAATGTAGGTCAACCACTTACAATTATTATTAATGTGGATAACTGCTTATGGGATTTATTGACTCTCTAACTAACTATGAATATAATTGGACCCCTTGGGCTTATTACATAAATAAATGGGTTAGGGTTGGACCCTAACATGCCCTCCCCCATCAAAAGCAATCTTTTCCTCAAGGTTGAAGTTGCAGAAATTGCTGAAGAATTGTGGTTGGTTCCCATGTCACATCTTTGAGAGAGGTGTCTTTCCACTTAATGAGGAATTCCTTGATCATGTGCCCACAGAGATTTCTTTCGTGAGTATCGAGGACCTATTCTGGTCAGAGCCAAAGTGAGCCTTCCTCATCCAATTCGGGCAGACTTGTTTGAACCGAGCAATTGTTCCCTGCCACTTTCTTGAGGCCCAATACACGGAAGACCGGATGGATTTTTGAAGTAGGTGGCAAGGGAAATTTGTAAGTGACTACTCCTATGTGCTGAAGTATCCGATAAGGCACGTAGAATTTTGGTTTTAGTTTCTGGCATCCCTTTTCTTTGAGATATGTTTACTTATATGGTTGGATTCGTAGGAATACCTTATCCCCTTCTTGAAATGAGTGCTTAGAACGATGTTGTTCAACCTATTGCTTCATTCTATTTTGATCTTGATGTAAATTATCTTTGAGATGAGCAATCATGGTGGCACAGTTTTGTAGGAGTTGATCAACTGCCTCTACTTTAGAACATTTAGGGATATAAGGAACTCGTGAAGGTGGGAGTTGTCTTAAATATGACGTCATTTTGGTGGCTTCATGATAGTTAGTATTATACCACCATTTAGCTAAAGGTAGCCACTATACCCGTTAATGCTACTTGTCTGAAGTGAATCACCTCAGATAGGTCTCCAAACATTTGTTGACCGCTATTATTTGACCATCGATTTTTGGATGATAAGCAGTACTTAGTTGGAGTTGCGTGCACTGTAGCTTGAACTGTTCCTGCCAAAATTTGCTAGTGAAAGCGGGGTCTCGATTAGACACAATGGAAGTCGATATGCCATACAGTTTGGAAGGATGTAATGTCCACTTCCTTCATGCATATTTGGTGATAGCCTGAGGGGAGGTCTAGCTTGGTAAATAATTTAGCACCATGCAGTTCATCAACAATTGGAATAGGAAATTTGTCCTTGATAGTGAGCTTGTTAAAGGCATGAAAGTTAGGACACATGCTCCATTGTCCATATTTCTTTATAAATGTGACCAATGGAGATGAAGAGGGGCTAGTGCTTGGACGGATAACACTGAATTCGAGGAGTTCCTTGATGATTTTTTCAATTTCATTCTTTTCAATAAAATGATATTGATATGGGTGTACTTCTTGAGGTTGGGCACTCGGGACCAAAGAGATGCTATGAGCATGTTCACCCCTAGAGTGTGGAAACTCTTTAGGCTTGTCAAAAACTTGCTGGTGGCGATCTAGTACCTATTGCATCTCGGGATGAATATGAGGAATAGTGGATTCAATGGCGTGGATGATATTAAATTGGGCTACTACTCCATGATGACCCTTTTCTAAAAGCTTCTCCATTCGATGCGAACTGATGATAGTAGGAGAACATATTGGGAGTCCCCTCAATATATGAGTGTGGTTGTTTTGCTTAAAGCTCATATATAACTCTTGGAAATCCATTGTAATAGGGCCAGTGTGTGAATCCATTCAGTACCAAGGGCAATGTTTCAACCACCCATTTCAATGGAAAACATGTGGGTTTTTAGGTGGTAATCCCACACCTGAAGCTTAATATTTTCACAATGTCCTTCACATTTCATGGCCCCCCCATCAACGATAAGGACTTTGAAATTAAATACCACCTGTACAAAGCAATGAACAACTTTTTGCGACTCTCTTATGGACAAAGTTATGAGTATTGCCACTATCATTCAATACCACTACTGGCCAATAATTAATAAAACCTCATATTTTTTGAGTCTGGGGCAAAGAAATTACAACCAAGGCATGTAGTGATATAATTAGATCAGTGTCTAGGTTAGTTTGGGTTTCACTCGCTTCTTCCTCAGACACCTCAGGGGATGGAGCTTCATCTACTGAGATGTTATCAGTTGCATCAATTTGAAAGAATTTTGGTTCCTTACATTTATGTTTGGGGGAGTAATTGTCGTCACATTAGTAGCACAATCCTTGTTTCCTTCTTTCAGCCATTTCTAATGGCAACACCTTTTGAACCTTAGGTGTTTGGGTGGGGCTCAGAGCCTTGATAGGACATTCCTTAGTGATAAAATTTGGATAATTGGACTGGGCATTTAAGGCGACTTCCACATCTAAGGTCTTGCGACATGCATCCAACCAAGTAGCTAGGTGATGCATTTAGACATGGGATTGAATGGCTTCCTTTAGGCCACTGATGAAACATTCCAAGTAAAAGTAATCTCCTAAGCCTTTAGTTATGATGGTCAATTGTTCAAAGGCTGAAATGCAGTACTTTACTATACCTGTTTGCCTGAGCTTAGTCACATATGGCTTTTGAGAACATGTTCCAAGTTTCCCTCCCTGGATAAAAGTTATGATGCCACTGCCACCACTGCCATCTCTCTTAGTCCAAGTAAAGGGATCCCATATGTAGTTTAGTTCCATCTTCACAGATATTGTTAAGGAAGAAATATTGTTCCATTTGTGCTACCCATACTATTGGGTTAGAGCCATCAAATTTGTACATGTCCAACTTGGGTGTCCGGTGGTTTGAAGAGTGGTGATCTCCATGGAAGTGAATGTGATGGCTGGATTCTCCTTCTATGTGTGCATCAACACTAGGCTCCTCCCTCATGATTTCACGAGATGTTGTTATAGCGTTCATTATTTTTTTGAGCTTGGAGGTAATGGACTCGTGGAATTCATCGAATTTTTTCTCAAGGTTGTCGACCTTCTCGGCTGTCCTTTCCACTTCCATAACTTGAGACCAAGTACCGAGCATACACAAGTCCCGGTCAAATTTTGAGCTTACTTAAGAGTAGTACGTTTGGAAAGAGGGCAAACTTAGGAGTCTAGTGACGTGGATCACTTGAAGCAGTGTCAGGAAAAATTTGGGCTCGCTAGAAAATTTAGTGCTTACGAGTGAATGGTACCACTGCGACCACCTCATCATCCTAAATCTTATGGGTTAAGTCTCTTGCAAGTTTCATGGGATGGACTCATATATATATATATATATATATATATATATATATATATACACATTTTATTTTATTTTTACTCTGAAATGATTTTTATTCCTAGTTGATCAATATTGCGTGGGACTGTAGCGACAGAAACCCCAGGGTTTTGGTGTTATATAATGTGTTGCGATAATATGATCTAGACTATGGCAGCCAAAATCTCACTGCACAAAGAGTCTAATTTGTGCTGTGGTAATCCCAATTATTGAATTTGATCTTGTATGGCGAGGACAGAATCCCAACTGCTGGATCTGATCTAGAAAATGACAGTCAAACCCCAAGAACTGGATCTGATATGGAAGAAAAGGTAGGGGGAAATCTTCAAATAGTAGAGGGAACTATGGTTACAAAGGAGTGTCAGGTGCTACATATCACAATATACAGAGGGGTCCAACAATAGTGCTCAACCCAATCTTGTAGGGCACTAACTAAGGAGGATTTACCATACCTTTAGTCGCACTACCAAACTACCCTATTGTACGTGTGAGTAATCTCTCTGAGTGTTGTTCTCAGTGTACTATAGAAGAAAGATGGCAGATGGCTTATCTAAGGTTAGGTTTCAAATTATCCTAGGGGGCTTCTGATATACCCAAGGGTACGTGGAAGTGTAGTTTGTGTGCAATTTTGTCTAATGCGCTACTACTCGAAGGGATACACACAAGGGTTACAAGGAAGTCCAACAAGTGTGACCACCTCTTGTATTTCTTGTGTGCATGCCTCCTCAAATCTGCAGGTTTATGCGCTCAACGACAAATCTCGTGGTTTAAAGACATCGGAATACGTCTCTAGCCTATTTATTTTTTTTGCAAGAAATCCAGAATACCATAAATACAAAGCAATATAGCCCGAAACACAAAATCATCACATGAAATGAGACAAACTGCAAGATATTTTATTATTTAGAAGCATATTACAATTTTCACTTGCCTCTTCGAGGGGGCAACCTCGAACCGATCATAGCTCAATTACAATAAGAATTGATGATATTTCCCCTACTAACTAAGACTCTTTATAGCTTATTGACATCCAAAACCATAACTACTAGTGGTCCATTCCATAACACAATTAACCACTTTATTTATTAACTATGGCCCGTTTACAACTAATTATGGTCCCTTTTCTATAATGCGAGTCAACCACTTACAATTATTATTAATGCGGATAACTGCTTACGAGATTTATTGACTCTCTAACTAACTATGACTCTAATTGGGTCACTTGGGTTTATTACATAAATAAATGGGTTAGGGTTGGACCCTAACAAATTCAAGTACTTTCATTTCTTAAGAGCTTATCTACTTTGATTATGTCTTCTGTGGGACCTTTGGAAATGGTAATATACGAGAATATTTTGGAAACTTATATTATGATCTTTGATAATTTAACTGTATTATCTAAACCAAATATAATTGCTTTGTCCCCGTGTGTCGCCAATTGTTGATGCCTCAAACACCCCCTTAATTTTTTGAAATTATGAGTCCCTCCATATGAATTTTTTTAATATCACCTTCAAATGGATTTGCTTTATTTCTGGACTTTCTTTTATTTTCATTTTGCATCTGCATCACTTTCGTCTCGTTTCTCACTTTCCAACAACTGAGACCTTGCTTAATTCAACTGCATGATTTTAAAGTTATGATGGGTTGAAGTATGATCATTTTCACCGCCTCAACATTTAAGCTTGTATACATTTTCTTTGCAATTTGTTTTATAAATTCTAAATGAAACTAATTTTCTATATGTAAAAATAAAATCTCAACTATTTTTATTAGATAATTAGATACTTAGGATTAATTAACTAAAATAAAATAAAAAATAAATTAAAAATTTTAAGAAAAAGAATTATAAATTAATTAATTAATTAAACAAACTAATTTATGAATTAATTATATTATTTTAGATACTTAGGTTAAATAAAAATAATAAAGTTAATTAAACAATAAAACTAACCTATAATCAATGGAATGGAATAAATAGGATTAATAAAAATTTACATCTCTATTAATTAAATACTTAAGGTTCATAGCTTAATTAAGTGATTAATTAATTAATTAAGTGATTAATTAATTAATTAAGTAATCTAGTAAAAAAAAATTTTGCTGCGAGTGCACTCTGCTGGTAGCGCGCGCCGGCCCTAGGACGTCCTGCGGCTGCGCATCAATGCGTTCTGGGCCTTGGCCCCTGCCATGGCCCCTCCGGATCAGCCTCAGGAGGACCTTGATCCTCAAAGAGCTTTCTCAGATCTGATCAAATCACTCCCTCCTTAGCAACCCAAGCCAACAACTTCAAAATTTGTAAAAAAACTTGACATTCTCCAGGAAGTTCTGCTGCCTCCAACCCTCCCCCGCATGGCAGCAATCTCTCTCGCAGAGAAAGGTCTTATAGGGAAGTTTACAGGCCTCTGGCCTTCGCCAAGAACAGTTGAGAAATGGGTCGAACGAAATTGGATGGACAAGATCTCAGGGAAGATTTCGATCAAATTTTGCGGAAGAGGGTATTATACATTCCATTTTGAAACCAAAGCAGACAAGGATTTGATATTTAGAAACGGACCATACTTCATGGATTCCATGGGTCTCTACCTCAACAAATGGACCCTGGACTTCGATCCGGAACTGGATGTCCCCAATGCTGTGCCAGTCTGGGTCCATCTCCCTCACTTGCCTCTACACTGCTGGGGAGATGAGTCGGTGCGAGCCATAGGAAACGCTGTTGGCAAATACATCGATCACTGCGAACCCAAGGACAACATGCAAGCCTGTGCTAGGATATGCGTTGAAGTGGACCTTGGTCGAGGATTACCGGAAGCAATACTGTTAAAAGTGGACGACTGGAGCCATATTCAACCGCTGGATTACGAACAGATACCGTTTAAATGCAAGGTATGTCACGAGTACGGGCATTTTGCTAATAGATGTACTAAAACTGTAAATGCAGATAAGGAAGAGCAAGATGGACAATGGGAACCGGTCAAAAAAAAGAAATCAGCCCCTCCTCTTAAACCATCCAAGGACTCTGGCAATCCTGGGCCGTCTGTACAACGCCCCTCCTCCCCACCTTCCAACCCCTCAGAAACCCTTACTCCTGATCCTCCCCTTCCCCCCTCTTCCAATCCCTTTTTGATCCTTTCCACAGATGACTCCGCCCCTGATATTCCTTCCTCCGAGCCCCCTCCTTCCCTTCAACTTCAGACCACCTCTTCTCAACCTCAGATCACCTCTTCTCAACCCCCCTTCGAGTCCCTCTCTTCAAGGATTACCAGAAGCTCTTCTAAAGAGCATGGAGCGCCCAGTGATTCTTTCAAAAAAACAGGGCCAGGCAGAAAAATCGCTAAACAACATAGGGAGGAGAATGCCCAAAAGGATATAGCACTGGGAACACAAACTCCAATAGAATCCTTTATCCAAGGACATCAAGAGAAAGAAATAAGTGGTAAAGACCAAGAGAGGCGAGCACCTCTCCGCACACCCAATGCGCCATGTTGAAAATCCTTTCATGGAATAGCAAGGGTTTAGGGCACCCCTCTAAAATTGCAGCCCTCAGAGATCTGATTTACAATGAGAAGCCAGAAATAATGCTGATACAAGAAACAAAACAAGACCAACATGAAATGAAAAAAATTATAGAACAACAGAAGAGATTCACGGGCAACATCAGCGAATCTAGAGGAGCCTCGGGAGGCATTGCTACCATTTGGGACAGCAGCAAATGGACTTGCACTGCAGCAAAATCTCATCAGAACTGGATTAGAACCGCTCTCGACAACAACACAAGCAGCCAGACAGTGATCATTTACAATGTTTATGTACCCAATCACTATAGAGAAAAGGAAACTTGTTGGGATGACTTAAAAAATAGCATTGATGGAGAAAGCAATCCAAATATTATAATTGCAGGTGATTTTAATCTAATACTGCATGCAAATGAAAAAAGGGGAGGCACTTTTACTACAGATCCGTTTAGAGAGCGCCTGGAGGAAATCATCCAGGACAACGATTTAGTGGATATCATTCCCAAAAATCGCAGATATACCTGGAGCAACCGCAGAATTGGCAGTGGCAATATAATGGAAAGATTAGACAGATTTTTAATTAACATATCGCTCCTCTCAAATTTCTCTGTAGGATACTCTAATGTCCTCAGCACATCTGCCTCTGATCATTACCCAATCACCTTAACTCTGGAAAACCACCGCCCTCTTGGGCCCATTCCATTCAAATTCAGCCCCCTTTGGAATCAAATACCTGCGGTCAGAGAAATTGTCAAGGAAACGTGGATTCAGCATGTGGAAGGCTCGCCTATTTTCATTTGGGAAACGAAATTAAAAAGAACCAAGAAGGCTTTAAAAGATTGGGCCAAAGAAAGATACCAAGAACCAGAGGAAAACAAAAAGAGAGTTAAAAATGAGCTAGAAGAAGTGCAGGTAAGAATTGAAGAACATGGATTAACACACCAAAGCAAAGAGCAAGAAAATGAATTATACGAACAGCTGAGCAGAATAAATAGGGAAGAAGAAATCAAATGGCGTATAAAATCCAGACAATTATGGCTGCAAGAGGGAGATAAAAACACTGCTTACTTTCACAAACAGGCCACAGCCTGGAAGCTTAGAAACAATGTCAATACAATCCTGGACAATGAAGGAAATCAACATAATACTCAAGAGGCTATAAAGAAGGCAGCTACTAAACACTATAAGGACCTGCTGACTGAGGATAAAGAAATAGAAGACTATGCCGACTTGCTCAAGCACATGCCCAAAGGAGTTACAAAGGAAATGAACGATAGCATCGATAAAGACATCGAAGAAGAAGAAATCAAAAGAGCAATCTGGTCTTTGCATCCAGATAAATCGCCAGGGCCTGACGGTTTCCCCATTTGTTTCTATAGGGAATACTGGAATGTGATCAAAAAAGACCTGACTAAGATGATCCGATGGGTCCAAAGAAAAAGGAAGATTGGAGGATTCACCAACTCTACATTCTTAGCCCTCATCCCCAAAGAAAACCGCCCTTCTTCCTTTTCCAGACTCAGGCCCATATCCCTTTGCAATTCTTCATACAAAATCCTAACAAAAATTTTAGCCACAAGATTAAAGCCCCTTCTTCCCTCCTTGATATCTGAAAACCAAGGAGGCTTTTTGCCGAACAGGCATATCACTGACTCCATCCTTCTAGTCCGAGGAGCCATCCATACAAGTCTATCCAGAAAAGAAAAACGATTTGTCTTAAAGCTTGACCTAGCGAATGCCTTTGACAGAGTCAGGCATTCCTTCTTATTTGCTGTCCTTACAAAGATGGGCTTCGGAGCCTCCTTCATTAATCTCATTGCTGCATGCATATCCGGTCCCTGGATATCCCCCTTGATCAATGGTAGACCTTGTGAAGCTTTCCAATCTTCCCGGGGTCTAAGACAGGGATGTCCTCTCTCCCCCTACCTTTTCATTCTTATGGCAGAATCTTTCAGCCAAGCTCTGGATCACAACAGGAGAGTTGGACTCATAACAGGCGTCAATTACGGGACTGGAGTTAAAAATATTAACCACTCCCAGTTCGCTGATGATACCCTGCTAATAGGAGGCGCATCCATCACAATTGCAAAAAGGTTCAATAAATTACTAGATCAGTTTATGGACTACTCGGGAGGACTGGTAAATCAGCTCAAAAGCTGTATCTATGGATGGAATACAACAAATCAAACTATCCACAGCATTGCCAACATTTTCGGGGTTCCGTGTAAAACCGATTGGACCCATTTTTCATACCTGGGCATGCCAATTAGTCTGGGACCTTTGAAAGCTGATACCTGGAATGGGATCATAGACAAAGTAAAAAGGAAAGTGCAACAATGGGGAACAATATGGCTCAATCCTGTGGGCAGACTCATTCTCCTAAAGTCAGGTATCACCTCCTTACCTCTTTACCATTTCTCTTTATATCAGGCTCCTGCCATCTTTCATCATAAACGGGAAGTTGCCCTTCGCCAATTCCTATGGCAAGGGGGTAAGAGTGACAAAAGCAAGTGTAGTTTAAGCAAATGGAAGCAGGTTATACAGACACAAGAAAGAGGAGGACTTGGCATAAGAGCACCAAAATTCTTGAACCTAGCTTTTGGTGCGAAAATTGTTTGGAGGCTAATAACAGGACCTCCAATGTGGTGGAAAAGAGTATTGGAGGTCAAATATCTAAGCTTTCCCAGGCAGCAGCTTCTTGAATCCAACATTCCAAATAGAGACTCAACCAAAATCTGGAGGTTATGCAAACAATCTCTGCCTATGATGATCCAGAATATATCGAAAGTCCCAGGGGGAGGAGACAGCATAAACTTTGGGGTTGATAAAATATTGGGACACCAGCCTCTGAATACGCACAAAGAAGCCAAGCCAATCATTAAGTTTCTTAACGAGGAAGGTATTTACAATCTTTCCCAAATCTCCAGTTGGGATCCTCACTCCCGTACCTGGACAGGCTGGACCTTCCCTGAAATTCCTAACGCATTAGAGCCCAGCCTCAGCTGCCTAAAGACCCTTCTTCACAACAAAGCCCCTATTAAAGAATATGAAGCAGATGGCTTTCGTTGGGATTCTTCTGGGACCGAATACACTGTCAAAGCAGGCCATCAACAAATTTGTGGCATCACCTACCAATTCAATATATTGCCTCACTGGAAGTTAGCTTGGAGAGCAGAATCTATCCCAAAAATAAATTTTTTTATATGGCTTCTCCTGAGAGGCAAAATTTTAACAGTAGAAAATTTAAGAAGAAGGGGTATCAACGGACCCTCCAGATGTCCCAACTGCTGCCAAGCTGAAGAGACGATGTATCATCTTTTCATAGAATGTCCATTTGCTGCCGACTGCTGGAGAAAGATGTCTCTCATTGGAGCTATAAACTGGGACCCTCAGAATACCATAGCAGAGACAATATACAAGTGGAGGAAAAGTTGTCCTTGGAAAGAAAAAAGAAATCACTTGGTGAAAAGAGTATGGAATGCTCTTTCCCACACCTTGTTGTGGCGAATCTGGCTTGCCGAGAACAATTTTTTTTTTCAAGATAAGAGTACAAATACCCGAATCACTTGCAACAAAGCCAAAACTCTTGCCTTGGAAACTATCTCAAGCAACACCAAAGGCAAAATCGATGCTACATAGTACAGTGTTGAGGAGCGAGACATAATTAGTTGTATCTTGCACAGGCAGTGCAAAGTACCAGAAGGCAATAAGAGAGAAGCTCAGAACAAAGAAGAAATCAGGCCTTGGAAAATCAGGCTAAAAGAGCAGGACTTCGCCAATTGGATTCAAAAGAGTAACTGCTATTCCCTTTTTTTCGATGGGGCTTCCAAATCGAATCCTGGGATAGCTGGAGCAGGGGGATTGATCACAAACCCCAAAGGGGAATGCATCCTCCACTACGAGTGGAGTCTTGGGGAAGTCTCGAACAACGGAGCCGAGGCTCTGGCTTTGTTCCAAGGTCTAACCCAGTTAGGCAAAATGGGAATTAAAAAAGCTCAGGTATTCGGGGATTCCTCAATTGTAATCCGATTAATGGCGCAGCAGCAAAACTCCCCCAACATTCTGCTTCAACAAGTAAATAAACGAAATCAAATCCTTCATCATATGATGGATGACATCCAATATTTCCACATCCTCTGAAATCTCAATAAAAAGGCGGATGAACACGCCAACAACGCGTGTGGAAGACCCGCCGGCACCTTCAGATGCAATTCCAGGGAATCGATCCAATTTCTGCCATGATCACAATGGATATCTACCGCTTCAAGTTCAAATCTGGTGTCAGGCCTGGTAATCGTCCTTTTTATTGGGCCGGCAACTGGACTGTCATCAGCATAGGGGCAATACATGGACGCGACGGCTGCAGAAGGCACAGTAACCAGGTTAACTTCATCAAGCCCGCCGGCATATCTTTCACCAGATCTGTTTCTCTGAGACACTTGATCTCTTTTCAGACTCGCCAGCAAACTTCCCTTCAGCCTTCCGTGACTAGTCAACCTGGATCCCGCCTAGTTGATCACCAGCTCTGCTATTTAATCAACATCCCTCTTCCCTTCTCTGGCACTATCTTTCTCTCTTTCGCGAATCCCTCTGTCGTGAATCCCTCTCTTTTCCACAGCAAGCCTTTCTTGTCCCCTGGTTCTTGCAGAAAGCTCCCTCTTCTCTGTCTTAATCTCAGCGACTCATCGGGTTTGAATGTCTGGAGTATAGCAAGCCGTTGCTTCTTTCAGCTGATCTGGATTTATGCTGCGCTTCTCATCCATAGCGCCCCAAAGTCCGCTCCTCTGTATACTTCCCCTGTTTTATGTGCTTCCTGGTCTCTTCTTATAATCTTAATTCCCGCTGCCATTCCTATCTCACCCGTCCAGTTTGACTGCCACGTTTTTACCTCTCTGCTCCCTCCTTCCTGTTTCTTTACCCCCTTATCAATCCCAATGGACCGAAGTGAAGATTGCTTGCATTGTTCAGGTTTGCAAGTAGAGCTCGAAGAAGTTAGAGCCCAACAGTGCATTATGGAGAATCAGCAAAAGATACTCGAAACAAGGCTGGAAGGCCAGAATCGCATTCTGAATGAAAACTACAGAGTTGAAATAGATCTGCTTTTGCACAGGGTGTCTTCATTGCATGAACAGTTTCGTCATTTAGCAAATCGCTGCAGCCATGCAGAAGAATCAATCTCAATATTGCAATGGATGATGGATAAACAAGTGCCAAACAACCAGAAGCGGACCCGAACTCGGAGGAGTCTACTACAAGACAAATTAGCCATATCAAAATCGACTAAAATGGTCTTTAAATGTAAATTTTGGTTAGGACAGTTTGTAAGAATCTATAGAAGCTATAGTAGTTTTAGAATCAGAACAAGTAGGACAAGGGTAATAGAGAGAGTCTCATTTTGTAACTCTATTAACCCAAGCTGTATCCGGCACTTATTGTATCTTCGGAGATCTGACTCCTCTTTCTTATTTCAGACCTTAATATAGCACCCGACTTTGTAAAAAAAAAAAAAGTAATCTAGTAATAAACAAAATTAATTTTAATTAAAATAAAACTAATGATAAAAATAATAAAAAGAATCAAATAAACCTACAATTAGTATTTAATCAATTGTATTTATTAAGGATTATTAATTAATTAATTAATTTATTTAACATATAATTAAAATAATTAAAGCTAGAATAATCGAGATTAAAATAATTAAACTAAAATTATTATAAATAATTAAAATTAAAAATAAAAGAATTCATATATGTAAGGGTCGACTTCTATATACAAATTTATCAATTTCCAGATTTATTTATATTCTAGTGGGAAGATTCTTCTCTCAAGAAATTATCATTCATATTCTATTAATTTTGACTCTGATGATGGACCCCCTTTGGGGTTCGAAAATGAACATAATAATCTGAATAATTGGAATCATGCTACTCCAATGTAAATATTATTTGAATTTATTAATTTAATGTTAATTAGATTAAATTTAATTATTCAATTTCTTAATTAATATAATTATAATGTAAATATATTTAAATATTGTGTAAATATAATAAATAATTTCAGAACCATCGTGGCCGCAAGCTGGCGTATTCCCCTTATATTCCAAGAATTTTGTTATAATCATAAATATAAAACCCTCCCTGCGTATATAAAACAAAACTCATAAACCTTGCGAGTCCATTTCCTCCATACATCACTTCCTTATTCACATATTTCGCTGCCGCATTTTCCACGAGGTAATACCCCCCCAACAATTTTAGTGGCTTCTTATTTCATTTTATCTGAGAAACAAAATTTGAGGTGACTCAACCTCCATGCGGCTTCCCTCTCCTCTAGCTTCCCTCTCCTCTAATCACGAGTCTAGGGCCCACTTCATTTATATTGTTATTCCTTCGTGCAACTTTATTAATATGTGGGTTTTTCTTTTTCTGTTCAGGATAACTCTCACTAGTAACCTTTCCTTTTCTGCTTTCCATCTCACCCTAGAATGATAATATAATCCTGGAGGTTTCATTCCAAAATGTCGGGGAAACAAGGACCGGGGTGACGTAAATCTTGTGGGTTGCCATTCCCTCCACGTGTCTCATTCTTCACGTCCTAGTGGGCCTTAGTCTCTATCCTCCACATCATCCTGGAACAAAACACTCACTGGCACATAATGTTTGTTTTTCCGTCGCAACATTACCATCCCGAGAGTTTGAAACGCTCGCACCTCTTCAAAACGCCAGGATATATGAGCCGAGACAACGTGGACTTCCACGTAAGCATGCTGTGAGCCTCCACGTCACCTTTCCCTCGACCTACAACCACTCAGGATCTGCCACACCGACTACCACATAAAATCAATAAACAATTTCAATTTATTATGGTTTTATTTCAATTTAATACTCGATTGTTTCCTTGGTATGCTTCAAGCGGTGCAAATCTCATCAATTGCAACCAAAACCTTGTCATTCAACTTATTAAACATGATGAGAAGCTTCAATAGAGGGCATGGGTAAAAATTCTCTGAAATTAAGAAAAATTGTATCGAATAGTCGATGGAGAACTACAAAATTGGTTAGGAATTTAATTGTTTATATATTCAACCAATCAAATCATTATTGATAAACCAATGGCGTATTCACAGAGTGTAGGAGTGAATGAATCATAGCCAGATCCTTTGTTAAAAATAAACTCTATTTGTTACATAATCAGGGGATGGGGAAACATTATTTTGTAAAACATGGTAAAAGCCTAATTTTAATATTGTAGGGGAGATTATGGAATCAACACACTGTAGAAGAGAGGGCTTATTACACTATTGTATAAGACATTTGCTCTGCAAATGGTAGGAGATAGTTTGAATCCTAGAGGAGGAGGAATTACGCTAATGTAAATATTTTGTAATTGAGGGTTTTGGTTGTCTTTCAGACCAACAAATAGAGAAATCTTTGTTTGTGTTTTATAATTGAGCACTATGCCTATTTTGTTCATTAATAGAGAGTTATCACTCTTTTTTTTAATTTTTTATTATTATTTATGAATGTGATTATTTGTTCCTTCACTATTGTTTGAATTTAAATAACTCATGCTTGTTTAAAACAATTTCAAGCTATCTTGAGAGTCGAACAAAGATGAATTTGGGGATGATTGTTGCATTTGGCAGGGTTTTATACATTAAGTTGATAATTAATTAATAGCTTAATGTTACATTAGTTTGGTTTTTTCTCATTCTTCTATTTGGAATATTCCAGTAGTTTAATGAGATCTATCATTTTCAGTGCAATCCCCTTTGAATTTAGATATATGAACAACATATATATGATAATTATTTATTAGATATTTGTTTGTCTATATTTGTGTGAACAAGTAACAAATCTTATAACTATTTCTTCAATCTGTCAACTCCAATTTTATTCTAAATTCAAGTTGGTTTATGTTACGATATCATTCTCTTCATTAGGATGAAGAGTATTCCTTTTCTTAATCAAGATAGATTAGATTTATTTTTGCTGCTTGCATCCTATATTAATTTGCATCTGCATTTAGGAAGCATTTCTAGAAGTCTCCTTTCATAGGAGCAACCCTATTGGTGGCTTGGTTGAGCCCTTATGTCAGCTTAAATACTTCTTTTTTGCAAGCGCGCAATGAGAGGGTAAGTCTGATGTCTCTTCTTCTTGATAAGAAATTAGAAATATCACAAATTAGTAGGGAGAGTGAAGGGTAACAAGACCCATTTTAACCAGTCAGAATCATCATCCCAAACGGATAAGGGCCTAATTGGGGATCTAACTGGGTGATCTCCCTAATGTTGATGATGGTCATTTTTTGCCATCGACAAGTGGATAAGCCTAGAACGTTGTTTCTTAGGGACAAATTTGATGGGATACCATATCCTCGAGAAGAATACATCAAGCTTGTCCAACATTGGAGATAGGAATCTTGTAGTTCTTTATGCCATTGTTGGCATCATTGTTTTCTTTTTTTCCAATGGGTGTATTTCAAATGCTAGCTTTATCAACATGAATATTCCTGCATATGTATATGTCATTTTTGATATATCCTTGCTTTAGTTTGGGACAAACATAGGGGAAGGTGTTCCAACATTGATGAAGAAGTATCTTGGAGTAACACGAGCAAGACTTGGAGTGTTGCATGCAAGTGGAGTTTTTGTGATGCACATTTGGTTCATCTCCATGACATCATATGTAATGACTTGGTATTGATGACAACTTGATGTTGAGCGCTTGGTATGGCTATATAACTCAATGAATTTGTAAGATGAAGAAACTCTAGCCATTGTAGTTCATGCAAGGAAAATGAAAGGAAAGAAAAATGCATCAGCAATTGATGCTGAGGAAAAAGCATCCACCTTAGAAGAGGAGAAAGGAATCTAAGTTTGATAAGATTGAAGATAGAATTCATTGATTTCTACAAGGAAACAAGGATCAAGAGAGAGTTGAAAATTTCCTACAACCCTCAACAACTTCGTCCTTAGTCAAGAGATGAATATTTCATATTTTCTCCCTTTATTATTTTTTTTTGTATTATTTGTTCAACCTCTTGTATTTGTATTTGTTGTTGTTGTTGTTGTAATTGTTTCTTCCATGACCTCTTGAATGAGTTTTCCAGGTACATTGTGAAGGCTTTCAAGGAAATGATGATGGTAGCAGATGGTATCATGGGGAAGAATGAAGCAAATTTTGTGGCAAGAGGGTTCTCCCGGTAAGAGGGATTACTAGGGTATTTTTTATCCAGTCTCTAATGGATAGGTTCTTGTATGACCTAATGGCTTGAGCATAAAATTATCACAAGAGTGATTGATGTTTGAGAGGAAGAAATTGTACATACATCTAGGACCATGCCAGATGACTAGAAATGCTTCCAATTTCGAGAGAATAATGGAAAGAGTGGCCTTCCATGAGGATGTCTTGGGTTGAGATTGTCAAGAGGCTCAGAGATAGAAGGTCTCTAGGAGTAGTATGTCTTCTTTAAGGAGACTACGTCAACTAGCAGAAGGACTTGCTTACATGATAGAGGGAACAACAATGACAAAGGAACTTGCTTACATGACAAAGGGGGCAACAATGGAAAAAGGACTTGCTTATGTGACAGAGGGAGCAACAATGATAGAAGGAATTGCTTCCATGATAGAGGTACCAACTAAGACTACCATAGGAAGACCTACTTGATTGTCAGAGGGATTTGGCCTCATATTTTCAGATGAAGTATCTTGGCCTGATACATTATTTCTTAGGATTGGAGGTGTAGATGAGATCGAATGAGATATTCATTGTCCAAATTTTGAAAAGATTCATATGATGGACCGCAAGTCCATGATTACATCCATGGTTTCAAATTTGAATAAGCCTAGTGATTCCACTTCATATTCATATTTGGTGGATCCCACATATAGTTGATTGGATCCTTGATGTACCTAGTTAACACCAGGTCTGATATTTTCTTTGCAACGCACACCCTAAGGCAATATATGGTCAATCAAAGGCAAAAACATTGGGATGCAACAAAGCATGGTTGAGGTACTTGTGTGCAGTAGTAGATATGGTTTGAGATATGTCTTAGGTGGTTAAGCGAAGCCGCATGCATATACAAATTAAGATTGGGTGAGGAGTGAAAAAATAGAAAGAGAACATTAGGTTATTGCTTTAGCTTGGGATAAGCTATCATACCCTTGTTTAGGAGGAAGCAAAATTTTGTCATACTTAGTATAATAGAGGCAGAATATATTACAACCTGTGTTGCAAGTTTGAAGCTTCTTACAAGACTACTTGATCAAGACACTTCATCCGAGACATGGTGCAGAGAGGAGAAATGGAGCTTCAATACATATAGATAGATGAAAAAATTGCAGACATTATCACCAAGACTTTGTCTAGAGTGAAGTTTGTAAACTTTAGAGATAATCTTGGTGTGATGCAAAATGTCTTCCTCGTTGAGAGGGAAGGTTGATATTTTTGCATAATTAGGTCAGACCATATCCTAAAGGCACAAAGGAATTTGGATGAGTCATAAAGGAATTTGACCAAGGGAGATTATACATTCACTTGAGAAGCCATAAGGACTTGGATAGATCATAAATGATGTTGACCATAAAGGTGAATGGCTCAAGGCAATTATAGGGCCACATTTAGGATTGGACAAATATTTTCCCAAGAAGCCAAAAGGACTTGGCTAATTCATAAAGGACATTGAACATAAGAGATAGTTTTAATTCACTTGAAAATCCATACAGGACTTTGGCTGAGTGAATGGTCCAAGGGCATATTCTCTCTTGAGAAGCCAGAAGGACTTGGCTGGGTCATAAAGGAATTTGACTAGAAGAGATTGATACATTTTCCAAAGGAGCCATAAATGATTTTGGCCAAAGGTAAAAGGCCCTAGATAGTCACATTTCCCACTCCAAGATGGAGTTATCTATAGACATTCATCGACATATGAAACTCATGAACATTTCATATGGACGAGAAATTTCAGTTAAGGGGAAATTTGTTGTAGCCAAGGAGAATACCCTCACTAGGAGGGAGTGTTTATTTTTTTTTAGCATCGAGAGGTATTCCCACATGCTAAGAGGCCTCCTAAGCTGACCTAGAATATTTATGAAAATAAAAATAAAAATAAAAAAATCAATTTTTATTGGGCTTCATGTAGGCTAAAAAATGACAAGTTGGCCCAACTCATGAAGGGACATGTCCCTTTGGGTAAATGCACCCATTCAACTTGTATGTATAAACATGACACGACACTTCATTTGATCACTTGCTCATCATCATCTCTCTTCTATAGAAATCACATGTGGGAGCAGATAGAGGATGAATTTTACTGAAGTTTGGACTTCGGATTTTTGGCATAGATTTCATGACAAATTTGAAATTGTAAACCTTTTTGAAGAACAATTTCTCCTAGAATAAGATTCGTTGGGTTTTCTCCCGAGTTTGGGTTTCCTAGGAAAATTTGTTGTCTCTGTTATGCATGATTGTCTCTTTATGATATTATTGTTTTCGTTGCATTATTGTTGAGATTTTTATGTGTATAATTTCTCAACGATATCAGTGACATAAAAATAAATTGTTAAATATCATTAAATAGTAATCGTGAGATCAGAATATTAGTTTCCACTGTGCATATTGTAGAAAATTCAATATCAAGTATTCCACATATTGAACCCCAAAGACACACTTGAAAGGCTTTGCATATAGTTGTTGTTCTCCCAATAGTCTTAATACCCAGTCAACATCTTGTACATGCTTTTCCCAAGATTTGATATATATTAGTATGTCATAAAAAATACTAACACAAAATTTATAAGGGTTTCAAAATAGAATTAATCAAGCATTGAAACGTTGAAGGTGCATTAGTAAGTCCAAATGCCATAACCAAAAAGTCATAATGACCTTCACGTGTTTTGAAGGATATTTTGGGAATGTGTTCTTGCCTCATTCTAATTTGATTGCGCTGAAAGGCACTCTACAAACCAGTATAGGGGAGATGTGTAGGCATGTTAGATGTTAGATGTAAATGATTTTTAAATTTATTTTTTATATATCGCAATTTTGTTTTTTTTTTTTAATAAAATTATGAACATTTTTTTAAATAAAATAAATATCACATTATAACACATAACAAATATATATTAGTTAGAAATTAAGATCTATTTTACCACATAACTTAAAATAATCATATTTAAATTTAATTAATAAGCACATAAAATTTTAATACTTACAATATAACAAGATTTTAACCATGAATATTCGCCCCTATTTTACCATATATATTAATAACTTCTAAATAGGCTCTGTTACAATACCATGAGCCAATACCTTGGTTTATCAATATTACATACCCAAAAACCATAACTTATTTCGAAATCAAAATATTTTATTTTAATTTAATTTTATAGCATTTTTAAAATTAAAAGTTAATATTTACAATAAACTTGCAATATAACAATATTCTTAACCATGGATATTCACCCCTTTTTTACATGATATTGTTAACTTGTAAATAGGCAAGGACCATGACTTATCAATACCACTAGCTAAAAAACCATCACTCATTTCAAAATCAAAATATTATATAAATGTTTTATTTGATACGATCTTTTAGTTAAATCTAAAAGCAAAAAGGTATAGGGGAGTTGTTGTAGTGGCGTAAATGTTTGTAAAAATTTACATGTGGGCTGAATTAAAAAATAATAGAAGGTTAAAAGTAATTTCCTCGAGAGGTGCTCTCCAACCTAGTATCCAATATGTAGAGATGTTGTAATGTCTTGTAAACATTTTGACTCGGTGAAAACAAAACAAAATTAAAATTACAAATAAAATAAACTAATAAAATAATAAAATTAATAATGATAATTATCAATAAAACCAACCTACATCCATCTTAACTCTAGATCTACCAAACCCCAAGAGGGATAAAATATCTTGAGATGTAAACCTCTTTCAGAATGAAAATATATTCAATCCCTCTCGGTGCCTCGTAGATCTGGAGTTAAGATGGATCTAGTCTTCATGAAATTTGTCTTAGTAAAGGGAAGACTATATTATACCGAGACAAATTTCATGAAGATTATATCCACCTTAACTATGGATATACGAGGCGATGAGAGGGATCAAATGTCTTTTCATTCTAAAAGATGTTTATACTGAGACAAATTTCATGAAGATTATATCCATCTTAACATTGGATCTACGAGGTGCTGAGAGGGATCAAATGTCTTTTCATTTTAAAGATATTTACGTCTCAAGAGATTTGATCCCTCTTGGTGCTGGTAGATTCAGAGCTAAGATGAATCTAGGTTGGTGATATCCCAAATTGAGTTCCAACTCATTAAATAAAACTACTCCATGCAATGCATCTAATAATTATTCAATGACAACAATAGGAATCTTATTTTTTATGGTCATTTTGTTGGTTTGTCTATAATATGGAAATATATGCCATGAACCATCCTTTTTTTTGTAACCATCACCATTAGTGAAGAGAAAGAAATTTGGTTAAGTTGAATGATTCTAGCCTCTAAAATTTCTTGAATTGTACACTCAATCTCTCTCTTTTGTGCATATGGATACCTTTAAGCCATAGTGTTAGGTTGTACACTTCTAGGTTGCAAATGAATAGCATGTCATGATCTTGAAATCCCTTAGGAATCTCTCTAAATACCTTGGAATGAATTTTGATAACTTTTTAGAGACCTGCTAGAGCATATGATATAGATGTTTCAACATATAGTTAGCATAAGTATGCAATTACAACATGGTATAATTTGAACCTATAAAACCTCTTTTCCATCCTTATCTACCATTTTTTCAACCTTAACTATTTGTAATTTTGGCTCATGAATCTTGGTAAATTATAGTTTAGTCATTTCTCTTTATAATTTTTTGAAAAAGGATTATTATTGTATGATATCTCCTTAGATTACTTTACACTAAATAATCGTCGAGTATAGGTTCATTTTGATAAAGGTTTAAGCATTGATAAGTTGGAGGGATCTTTGAACAATTTTGTTATGGATCCTATGGAAATTGTTACCCTATTTATGGCAATCATCTACTAGTTTAGTGATAATTTCGGTGACTGGTTAGAATCCAACTCCATTTCCTAATTGTTATGGGAGCATGTGTGTTATGGATCTTGTTCCTTATTCATGGTTTTGGGGCTTAGTTTTATGTTTTAATGCTGCCATTGATGTCAAAATTAGGGGGAGACACTAATGTGGATAACGTGTTAGGGGGAGACCCAACAAAGTCAAGGGGAGTGCATGTTAAGTCGGCCTTGCAAAAAATTTGGACCAAAATATGTATATATAATATAATTGGTGAGCACATTAGAGGATTGCAACAATAAGAAGCAATTTGATATGAGGTGAGGAGAAAAATCAAGTGAGTAGAGTATGATGAGGAAGTTTGAGGAATGAAAAGAAGCTTGAAGTGTGAGAAGAGGTCTAGGGTCTAAATATTTTATTGAAAATATGAAAAACCTCAAATTTCCTTATAACATGATATACCTAGAAAAGTAAAAAAAACCGAGTTGCTTTTTTATTTAACAAGAGATTGTTGACAAAAAAATTTCTTGCAATTAATGATCCATCTACTGAAACCTCGACATATTAAGCTTTTTATATAAGGTATAATATGAAATTTCTCCAATATCCAAAAATATCTTAGCTATTGGTCACAACCCTTGGCTACGAAGGTGCTTAGGTGTAACACCTAAGGTATTAAGGCCCTCGACATGTCAACATACTATGACTTTAAATAAAGCACGCTTTGTAGTTTCACCAATATTCTAATACTTAGAAGCCCCCGATCATAGATCTTGGTCATAGGGTGCTTAGTTATAGCCTTGAGAGCTTAAGGCACCTTAGCACGCTATTGGGACATTTTTTTAAAGCACATGTTCATAGTTCTCTGATATCCAAATACATGGTAATCGCCTTGTCACAACCCTTGGTCGTGTGGTGCATATTTGCAACACCTACTGCTTAAGTCCTCGACATATCAAGTTTAATATTTCTCAAGTTTCTTGATATCTGGTAAGGCCTTAGTAATAATGCTTAGTCATAGATCTAGGTAATAACATCCGAGGGCTTAAGGACCCTCGACATATCACCATATGGATGTTTTGTTAAAACACAAATCTTATAATTCTCTAGTGCTTTGATATGACAATATAGTTACCTAATGGGAATTGTTGATGTGAACATGATTCGTAAATTGAAGTATATCCACCAAGATAAAACCATATCAATATTTTTTTGTGAAAAAGGATTCTCCCGTCAATTGATAGATTTTTTTCCAATATTTGATGGAAACATCTGTCATCATTTGGGTCCAAACAAACCTGTTTTCATAGGGTATTTTAGTGTTAATGATTTTTTAGAGTTTTCCACGATATCCTAGTATAAGGTGGTAATATTGAGGTTTGACCCTAGCACCTGTAATCATAACAATTGACAAGAAAAAATCCCAAAAGTGAAAGTATGTAACACTAAATAGTTGCACACTGGGAGATTAAGAAGTGTAGTGTTCATCAAATTTTTAATATCATGATATTTTAGTGATTTGAGTCATAAAATGATAGAAAAGTGATAGACACCTGATAGAAATATTCGTCCTCATCCAAGCCCCAAAAGTAGTGGTTTTGTGAGCATTTTAGTATTAGTAATTTCGACAATTTTCTTTGATATTATGATAAAAATCCTATCCCACGAGTTTTTTACTCCCCAACACTTAGTAACAAGAACATTTTCATTGAGTGTTATCTATTGCACTAGGATTGAAACAAAGGAACTGTTTATTGAAATCTCTAGTGTCCCAAAGTCCGGTAAGCACTTGGCTATAATGTTGGGCCAGATGTGAATTCTATATATAACACTAGGATGTTGGTAATTGTGAACTGGAAACAATAGCACATGATGGTAATGTTAAGTGCATGTGCTTGGTGTTATGCAAACTAATGCTTGAAAGTTCTGGTTGATGAATGTGCCTAGTGAAAAACAACGGTGTGATAATTGATTTCATAATTTAAAGTACAAAGACATAGAACAAAGCATAATTCAGAAAAGTAGAGTGGACCATTACATAATATATTAAAGAGCATATTATAGAGGGGATTGGTGTCTCCAGTAGGTTGGTGTCTACAAACACTTGTAGCAGAAGGGATTGGTGTATCTAGTAGGTTGTTGCCTACAAATCTTATAGTAGATGGGATTGGTTTCTCCTATAGGTTGGTACCCATAAATATTGTAGCAGAGGGGATTGTTGTCTCTTGTAGGTCGGTGCCTAAAAATATTGCGATAGGTGGGATTGGTGTCTCTTGTAGGTTGGTGCTTACAAAGTTTATCACAACAAGTTTGCACCCATAAATTTTGTATCAATAGGTTGGTGCCCTAAACCCTAAACCCTAAATTGGTTTTGTGCTTCCATATGAGTCTAAAAATTGATATTAGCTTAAGCCAAGTTTGAGGTGGCAAAAGCCTTGAGCACCACCCACTCCAAGGAGCTATGATACTAGATGTATATGTATCTTTATGTATTGTCTAATTTCTGTTCTCTTTTGTTGATGTGTTGACTGTAAATGTTAGAAAATTATTATTTATTAACATATGGATGAGTGTTATATAATTATTATTATAATTTTTTGATTCCTGTTACGTGACAAATTTCTATAATGTGTTTCTTTTAGTTTGATTTGAAATTGCAGTGGTAGTATCAAGATTGTAATGTAGTGTTATTTAATTCTTTCACATAAGAGGTGAGCTCAGTTTCAGAGTTTTAGAACTAGATTTCCACATGTAATTCTTTTTATTATATGATATAATCCAAGGAGAGCCACCATATTATTTTAAAACTTAGGACCTGATTTACTTTCAAATCGTACAGTTGACCTTTTTTAAATTCGATTGTTCATAATAGGGAGCACTAAATTGGAGCTAATGTCACTCTAATAATGAATATGAGATCATTCTATATTGCATAGGAACTGTGAGTGCCTCACTAAAGTAAATGGAAAAGTACCCATAAGATTAGGATAACTTATAACCTAGGCTTGACATTTTTTGCGTTGTGTCGACGACATACTAAAATGTACCTAGGTTACTTGTTTTACACTGGAATAAAGGAAAAGACACCTAGGGCAGCGATATGGTTATTTTATTTAGAATGATACATTTTATGTTATTTCAGGATGAATGAATTGAGGGGATAAAAAACACTCATGTCCCTCTTCATGACACAAAATGAACCAATTCCAACACTAAAACTATGGAAACCATAGCAAAGAGAAGAGGTAAACCTGAAACACCACCAAAAACCAAACCTAAAATTTAGCAAAAAACATACAATAATATAAGAGACCTTTGTTATAGACATATTTCGACATTGCAACCCAAATCACATATGTTAATAAAAAAAGGGCTCTGAAACCCCTAAAAGTGTTGTTTCATACCCTAAAGGATCAAGGTCAACTGATTACATCATTTCCCATAAGTTCTCCCTGAAAAACTGCTCAGAACTGGTCAAAATTGGACCACACAGACTGCTCCATGCTGAGGGTGCGATGCATACTGAAAAGCCCTTTTGTAGGGTGCAATGAGCGAGAGCAGACAAATGGCAGAGGCAGTTTGCTAGGTGGAAACTCAAAGAATCTTTTAGAAATTGCTCATACGACACTTGCGTCTCTGAATTCTCCCAGGGATGAGTAAGAGATCATGAAATCTCCAAGTGGAATCAAGAACTATCAGTGGAATGACACTAATCAAAATCCCAGAAGCTGACTCACTCCCCTACAAACATCTATATATGGATCCCTCATCCTAGAGATCCAAAGGCTAGAATTTTGTAATTTGTAAGGAAGTGCTATTGGTTTCTCTTTGAGACATTGTATTATTGGGTGATCTTGCTTTTTATGACATGAAGAGGGCTTTCATGCTGGGAGGATGATGCTGGATTAGAAAACTGGGTTGTAATCCTCTCTTCTACTACTTCTATCAATAAAGTTATTTGAGTTTTTCTCCATATACTTGTATATTTCTGAATCTTGTATTTGTGTATGCATTTGTATGGTTAATGTACATCTGATTCTGCATTGTTTATGGTTATAGATCTCTATGCTTTGATGGTATTTTGCTGCTTTGATTCTACAGGTGTTCTTTGAAGTGGGACAAGTAAGAAAGGAGTGGCGAAGCTCTATCAAAGGAGAGAGGAAACAAGTAAGGAGCCAAGCGAAAGACTGAGGTTGGTACTCTCTACTTCTCTCTCATCTATCTCTCAATAAGGAAAACACAAGTTACTTTAAATTGTTTGTTTCTAAGATAGCTACCCGTCTTAGTGGGACTAGCACTAGTTTTCCCAGAAACAAAATGGTGACTCCACTGGGGAACGAATAATTTGTTTGTTTTGTTACTGTTGTTTTCTTTATAAACTACAGACGGAGCCTAAAGTTAAGCCGGCTAGCCTTCGAACTACTTTTGCTGTGCAAATGCAAAGTAGATCAACGCTGCTTCAGTCAATCTCCGAGTTGGTTTATGAACTGAACATCTGACTTGAAAACATCCTAAGTGCCTTGGTGGTAGCTCAATAACCTCATTAGATCACCCCCTATACTTTGTGTTTACTGTCTATCATTAGCTCAGCCTAAATCCCTGAACTTAGCTGCAAACTGTGAGTGAAAACCAAGCTCAGTCTCGTCCCTGGACCATCGCACTATCTTTCATTGGCAACCTGGATGCATCACACCTCCCGTGTGTTATAGTTGAGATGCATCCATGTTTTCCTTAAGGACAGGTGCGATGATTGAATGAGACTGTTTCTGCCTCTAGATTTTGGTTTTTTCTTCATTGTTTTCAGCTCTATTTAGTAGTTTTGCTGTCTATGATTAGTATATCACCGTTGAAACCTTCTTCCTTCACATTATTCAACCTCTATTGATAAGGAATTGTGAATGTTTTTTTTTTTTTTTAATGTATTTTTCATCATTTGCAGTCCTCCTTTGCAAATAGTAGCTTAATCGAACTGTCGTCTTTTGATTCGAAAGTATTGCAACTGTCGTTTTCAGTCAAGAAAAAGAGTTTCGTAAAGTCTTACTCTTTTAGATAGTCGATTAAAATTTTTCCATTGTACTTGATTTTGAAATTATTAGTATTTCAAGTGTTGAAAGTAGTTTTAAATTCGAAATCGCAAAGTGTCGTCTTAGTCTTCCTTTCATTTCAAAAAGAGAAAATTGTTAGTATTGTTACTTTGAAAGAAAATAGTTCAGATCTGTACTTAGTTTTCTTTTTGTCATTCTTACATTAAGGGAATTGAAAAACAAATACATGCATGTGCATTTGCATTTATACTACATGCGGAAATTGATTTAGGAAAAGTTCATCTAGTGTGTGCTCTCTGCTTTATGTTGAAAGAATTTTATTTCTCTTTCCTTAGTAGCTAGGATTTTCATTGCTAAAAGAAAGTAAACGACTGTTTATCATCTTAGATTGCATGTTTAGGAATTATATATCTACATCACGCGGTGAACCTTAAAGGCAAACTTCTTAAGAAAGATCAACTATAAAATAAACCTCAATGAACATAAAAACGCTTTGGAACCTAACGCACAACATCTAGAAGTCTAGGCTAGAGACGTATTCCGGCATCGTAAAGCCTGGTAACTATCGTTTTCATCGTAGGTTGGGTGATTCCTCCTCCTTGATACGACAAGTGCCAGTACGGACTTGTGCTCCCACGTATCGTCAAGTATATATTGGGAGACCACAATAGGCTATTCCTTTATCCTTAGGAAGTCGTGTCTGCCGCCTTATTGATCGCAATGCACTGAACACAACATTCGGGAAGATTGACTGCCGTACGTAAAAGTATTCTGCAGTTTTGCGATTGGTTTGGTAATCCCTCTGTTTAGATTTCCAGAGTAGTCACTTTTGTTCCTTTTCAGACTCCTTAAAAGAAAATGTCCATCTGAGTACTTGTCACTTCAAGCTCATTAATAATCGAAGGCAACTAGAGTCATCTTTAGCTTTTTATCGACTCTTAAAAATTGAAAAAGAAAGTTGTGTCAAAGCATCATAAAATTCATTTAATTCAGAATAACATTTTCCCCTTTTTATTTTGAGTTGATCAAGTAATCCACAATCGTGGAAGAAAGTCAATCAAAACCCCGTCGTTCGTGGAGACTAACGAGTCAACCGTATTTGACTCTGGAAACGAAACCATTCCGGGCCAAGTGATCTTGTTTAACTAGGTCAAAGTCTCCTAGTTTATTTAAAACTTGCGTTTCAACATCCTCAGAGACTCCAGTTACTCCAACTATTTCTGGTATCCCTGCCTCTACAGAAGAAGTTCCACAGTTACAAGAGGACATTAGAACTGATCCTAGTGTAACGGTAAACACTTCTATTCCTGAACCAACTCCATCTAGGATTGATTCGAAGGGTGTCACCCCTCCAACATCTGTCGCTGTAGAGTCTATACCTTCGGACCTGACGGTCTACCTCTTCCACTTGGACTGATTGCTATAGAAGAGATTCTGGAGGATCTTCCATCCAGTACCCCATTGCATTTTGGAACTGGGATCCACCTATATCCTTCTACTACAGAAGTTAGTCATCCTTCATCTCAAGTTCCTATAGAATCACTAGGAAGTCTTTTGGATAGACTCGATATGTCTGAACAACCATCAACATCTAGGACTGTGTCATCCGATACAGCAGCAACAACAGAACCTCCTGCCACTACTCCAACAATGTTCATTGGTATACCATCTGTCCCAACTAGCTCTCAACTGCTAGATGGAGTCCACCTAGGGACTGTTTCGACAGCATGGTCTGTTCCTGTTTGTCTGCCCAGAATATTATTTGGAATTTCTTATGTTGAGTCTCAGCAAATTGATCCTTCAAAAGAGTTTAAACATGGGCAGTCCAGTCTACAAAGACCAATTTTCCCTTTGAACACTGGATTGCTGCCATATGGGGGGCAGTATGCCTTTTCATTGTTCCCTCTGGGAGAACAACCATATGAGAATTCACAACATAATTCGGATCAAGCTGGAATTACATCCAGTGGTTGGGTGCCAATACTACCTCAACAACTAAGAGTTGTATATTCAATGCAACCAAACCAACCTATGTTGAATATTTCCACTACACCAGCTATTGTGACGGTGTCGCAAGTACAAGCGCTGCTTATTGTATGTCAACCTCAAGTCTCTCAGGTCATAATACAACAGCCTCTTGTCTCCGCGACTCAATCACAATCGCCGATTAGTGGCTCCTTAACTAAAGAGACTCAGGCTCAAACGGGTACTATCACCCCTCATCTTGGTTAAACATCTAGTATTGGACAATAGTAAATGGCCTCACAACCATGGCTGGTGCAATATCAACAACCGCAATTCCAGCAAGCTTACCGAGGACCTGAGCAACAAAGCTTTGTGGGTAATGGGTAGCCGTATATTCAAAACGGCTACCATCAATCATATCACAATGGTTATGCCCATCAACCTTATCAAAGTTATCAGCATCGAATACATTATGCTGGAATGCAAAGACCCATTTCTCAAGCGATCCCATCTTATCTTGGGTATGCTTCGCCAAACCCGAATCAACAGTTGCCTTTCATCGCAACTTTAGAATTACCAGATCTGAATCGGCTAACAAATGGTCCAATTGCTTACGCCCCTTGGTGGCCGACGATTCCTCATAAACTTCTGTCAGATATCCCTAAATTCAATGGAAATCTAGGTGAAGATCCGTCGAATCATGTGATGACCTTTCATCTATGGTGTTCGTCCAACACTCTCAATGATGATTTGATTAGGCTTCGCCTTTTTCAGCGAACACTAACTGGTCCGACAGCGAAATGGTAAATTGAATTGCCTAGAGCTTCATTTGATAACTTCAGCACCCTTGCCACTACTTTTTTAACCCATTTTCAGTTACCCATAAGGTATGAAACAGGGACAGAACTCCTTACCAACTTTAAACAGAAAAAGCCACTCACATATCTGATCATATTCATGAGTGGCAGCATCATCAAATAATGGTAAAGACGTATGTTCTTGATCAGCTTTTGGCTAAATGGTTTATAAAGTCACTGTTACCCTCTATTACAGAGGATGTGGCTAAGGGAGGAGTTGTCACTGAAGAGCAAGTCATTGCTCGTGCACAATATTTAGACTTGATCTATACTCAGTCTGGCATGCTCTACGACAAAATTCTTGACGCTCCTAGACCAGAATTTTCTATTCCTCCCCCTCCTAAATCAAACAAGGACTCTCATGCCGGCGATGGTGTGATCGGTACAACAAGCACGAAAACCGCAAAGGCTACATCTAAAAAAGCCTATACGGTTTCTAGTCAAAAAGCAGATGAAGAACCTCTTGCCTCGGAGGTTAATGCCGTGTCAACCGACAAAGGCAAAAATCCTAAGCAACCAAGGGGCAAGAAGAAAGGGAAAATAATAAGAAGAAACAAGAAAATTCACCTCTTGAAAAATCTTCTGAAAACCCTAATGGGAAAAAGAAACCTTGTTATCCATGTGACATATGTGACGACGAGCATTTCACGAAAGATTGTCCACATAAAGCTAAGGTTATGAAAATTTTAAAAACTTCAAATACCCCAGCAGCGTTTACTAATCCGTTTCCAAGCCCAGAAACAAACCTGGTTGCTATCGATCATGCTTCCCCTTCCCAAGTGCTTATGCTATCCATCTCGAAACAACAAAATGATGCTTTGATATCTATAAGGAATAAAGATTATGGAAATCCACAATCGTCGAATGGCAAGGCTACAGATCAACCAAGGAGTTCGACAACAACTTCGTCAGAAGTTGTTCCACCAATCATTCCCAAATTAACAATAAAACCGCCTAAGGAAGTAGTACATAAATCGACATTTAATCCTCATGCTCAAGTAGCACAGAATTATAATATAGTGGAGGATCTGGCCCAATTTCCATCTGCGATGTCAACACTTGAAGTACTACAGAATTTTCCATCCCAAAAATAGGCTTTGTTATCAGCAATAGGTGGGATTGATCCAATCATAAAGGATACGAACCTCAATTACCAGCACAGCTCGCTTTCCTCATACAAGTAAAAGCCCTCAACAAAACTATTCATCGAATAATAATTGATGATGGAGCATCTACCTGTATTATGTCAATGAGTTGCTGGAAAACTTTATGCTCGCCACCCTTGTCACGATCATCAATAACATTGAAAGAATTCGATGGGAAAACATACACGCCATATGGGATATTAAGTAACTTGCAAATTGAACTGAAGGGAAAGACAATAGAAATTGAATTTGAGGTCATTGATGGAAACCTTGACTACAACATCCTACTGGGCAGGTCCTGGATTTATGCTATGGCTGCTATTGTGTCAACATATTTTAGAAAGATTGCATTCCCCTTTCAAAGAGGAATTACAATCATTGACCAACTAACCTTCCTCCCCAACAATTCTCAAGTTACCGGAAGCATTCCATTGATCCATGGAAGCTCTCAATCACTTCAAAATATTGGAGTAGGTCTCTTGAAAGACCCTTCCTTAATGGGTACTTTTTCCCTCCCGCCTCCGAGTAATCTGGTGGAGGTGGCCACGGTGGAAACCTGTCACATGATATCTTCTACATCAACAAAGATGAAGAAGAACTCTGAACATTTTGATAGTATGGATCATCGCGAGGTATTGCCTCCAAGCCTTACCATACCTACATCATCTGACGATCAATTCAATTGGAACCAGATCTTTCCTTCATGACCCCTTATGAGTTGTGATCAAAGGTCGCCAGAGGATAGTTCGTTGACTGGTGTCAACCTCGTTAAAAAATGAAACCAAGGATCTGAGCAGAATTCCTTGTCTTGTGTCAAGCTCGTTAAAAAATGAAACAAGCCCGAGAAAAGTTCCAAGTCGAGTCTTTCACTTGATCTCGTAAACGAACCTTCATTCCATCCACCTAATTACCGTGAGTAGTCTGGAGAATGTAACGAAGCTTAGGGGGCATGCACCCTTGTCTATTTTGCGGACAAACCCAACTAAAAGATAAGTTTCCCTGTAAGTTATGTGATCGGTCTGAGTGACCTTTCACCTTAGTCTATTTGGCGGACAAAGTGCAGGAAGTGTTTTGTCTAAGTATTGACAGAAAATCATCCTGCTTAACCATAGTAAGTTTCCATATGGTTACTGAAGACCTTTATGCTGGGGGCATGCAAACCTTTTTATACAAGCAAAAATGACCAATTTCATTTTTTAGCTTTTTAGCTTTATAGTTTGGTCATTCCTAGCTTACATAAAAAGGAATATGAGCACATTTCCGTGAAGTTCAAGCTCGTTAAAAAATAAACCTAGCAACGAGCAGGTTTACGCGAAGTTCAAGCTCGTTAAAAAATAAACCTAGCAATGAGCATATGTTCCCCCAGAGTTCAAGCTCATTAAAAAATGAACCCACCTTCGGTAAATAACCTTTGTGATTGCATAGCTATCAACTTTTGAGCCTTGGTCATGTTCTTACCATCACCTCCACTCTTTTTTAGCCGATCATATGCCTCCACTTGATTGTTTACCCTTTTGAGGAACAACTGTGACGAGTGATTCTATTAGCCACCTTCTTTACACTGCCGTGATTGAAAATTTCCAAACCTTACCTGGAACTAGTTGCTATCCGAAAACATCATTCGTTCCTCAAAAATGAGTCTCCTTTAAGCTCTTTTTAGACTCGTAAAATATGAAAATATTGCCGAGCAATTGGCCTCTCCAGCTTGTTAAAGTGATTGGAAGTGCCATCCCTTCTCTATATTTTAATCTTTTTGGACCTGAGGGATCATTACACAAAAAGATCGAGCACTTGTCTTTTTCAGCTCGCTAAAGTGATCGAAAAAGTCATCCCTTTCGTATTATTTTATACTTTTTCAGACTTAAGGGATTAAGCCACGAAAAAGGATTGTTGGAGTCTCCTTTTCATCCATTTTCAGACTCTCTAAACAAGAAAAGGACCAAGTTATCTTTGTCGTTAAACTCGCTAAAACAATAACGATAAACTTGTCCATCCAGACAAGAACGAGTCTCATTGACACTAGGCTCGCTAAACACAAAGCGACAGGTTTTCCCGAAGGGAAAATTATAGAACAAGCATATGTTATCCTCCTCAAGCTTGACAAAAATAAATAGGTACTGGTTAGCAATGATTGGGGAAAAATGGAAGAAAACTTGAAGAACTTCATTTGTAGCAGGTCGCTCTTGAACATGACACTTTCACTCCATCACCATGATTGAGTCGGGTTAGTTATTTTGTTCACCGGTCATATCACCATTGGTCCTCTGTACCATCCATTTTGGGGTTAACGCTACCAATCCATTCCAGTGTCGCCGATATGTTCAAGAGAAGTTGCTCAGAGAATTCACCAACCCAGCTAACACCTCATCTGCTGCAATACCTTAACACTCCATTCTTTCATGACCGCCACCCTGAACCTTGTATCATCATATCATTTTCACCTCCACAAAATCATTTGCTCTGTTCCGTGTCGTAGATGTGGGATTCATTAAGGCCCTCCTACGACGGGTCACTTCTTGTTGACATCAGCTCATTATCCAAGAAGTTGACTTAGGAACAACCCTTTCAATACTTTGAAGCTTGCATGCCTCAATGGCAAGTTTCTCACTTCTGGCGACAGGCTTACATCAATGGCCTTCGACCAAAAGATTTTGCGTGGTGTTCGACATCGACTCATGTATTCACACCATGTGAATTGTACTGCAGTACCTTGAGGGTCATCATCATTATCGGTGATTCCTCTCGCGCCTGTTAACAACTTACATCATTGGCTGGTAATCAGGTGATGTCTTTCCATGTTCGACATTAGAACATCTTTTCACATGGATCGACTTGTACTTCGGGTGAAGATTGAACGAGTTTGAAGACCTCGGATCTAGTTTCATCCATCTGGGCTGCGATATATTCAGGAAAATAAAGACATCAAATGTACATCATAGTTGCACAGATAATCATCCAAGCTAAGGGATGATGGCTCTACCAGAATCATCAGTCTGCCACACAGACGATTGTTTGTCCTATGTACATGAAAATGAATTTATAAAGCTGAGCATGGGAATGCCCGCCTCAGCTAGATCATGAAAATATTATGAAGATAATGTATTGTATTGTATCTTATTACAGGTCACCTTCGAGTTCGAAAAACCTCGGATCCTCATGATGAAGCATTTCACCCGGCATCGGATTTACGACCTCATGCTTTAAGGGGAAACTATTATAGACATATTTGGGCACTGCAACCCCAATCACATATGTCAATAAACCAAGGGCTCTCAAACCCCTAAAAGTGTTGTTTCATACCCTAAAGGATCAAGGTCAATTGATTACATCATTTCCCAAAAGTTCTCCCTGAAAAACTGCTCAGAACTGGTCAAAATTGGACCATACAGACTGCTCCATGCTAAGGGTGCGATGCATCTCACCTGCTACACACAAAGGGTGCGATGCATACTGAAAAGCCCTTTTGTAGGGTGCGATGATCTAGAGTAGACAAATGGCAGAGGTAGTGTGCTAGGTGGAAACTCAAAGAATCTTCTAGAAACTGCTCATATGACACTTGCCTCTCTGAATTCGCCCAGGGATGAGTAAGAGATCATGAAATCTCTGAGTGGAATCAAGAACTATCAGTGAAATGAAACTAATCAAAATCCCAGAAGCTGACTCACTCCCCTTCAAACATCTATATATGGATCCCTCATCCTAGAGATCCAAAGGCCGAAATTTTGTAATTTGTAAGGAAGAGCTGTTGGTTTCTCTTTGAGACATTGTATTATTGGGTGATCTTGCTTTTTATGAGGTGAAGAGGGCTTTCATGCTGGGAGGATGATGCTAGATCAAACAGCTGGGTTGTATTGATGTTTTTCTGGTGTAAATTGTTGCTTGTGGAGTTGCAAACCTAACTTAAGGGTGAATTGTGGATGAGATTGATGAACCAGATGGTCTATGGGTGGGTGGAACATGGAGAGCTTGGAGCTAGTTTCTCATTTTATTTAGATAAGTGTTCATGTTTAATGTTGTGTTGATTTATGTCAAGTCCCACTAGCACAACTGGTTGAGGACAGGTCTCATCAGCAAGGCAACCCAAGATCAAACCTCACGTGGGGTGGTTGTGCCATGTGCTAGGGGAAGGAGACATGTTAAAAAATCCAGTCAGCTAAGGGCTGGTGTGACCGAGGCCGAGTGTGATCCTCGAGTGACTTTGATGGTTTAGATGCCCCTGAGTCGCAGCTCCTCAAGCCACAAGTCAAGCTTGGAGGATCACAGACAACTTGACAGACAAAAAAAAATGCTGTGTTGATTTATGAATTAATGTTTGAAACCTTAGTTTTAGGGTTATATGGTAAAATGTTTGTAATTATCTTTGTATTCTATTGTGAATTCATGTATTAATTATTTATATGAGTTAAATATTACATTATGGGAATTTTTCATTGCATTCACGCTAACCAGGTATTATCAGGTGCATAAAAAATCGTAGCAAGGTTAAGGTTTTCTTGCTTCCTCAGTTAAATTATGCAGTGTGGTGGTGATAGTGTTTCCCAATAGGGGGTTGGGGATGTTACAAGGTGGTATTAGAGCCTAGTTTCAACAGTGTACTTGATTGCGCCAGATTCTAGGGAAAAATAATAAATTTGTAGGTTTCCCAAGAACTTTTTGACTAAGGTTACAATGGTAGGATTGATTAAAATTTACCCTCGAAAAGGGCACGGGAGCCACGAGGTGCTTAGAAGGACAAAATCCATGCAAAAGAAAAATAAACATAAAAAATGAGGAAGAATTAGTAAGTTTTCTCAGAATGTTAAAATTTGTGTGCACAACGCCATTCTTGTGTATCAGGCTCTATTTGCTTTATTTCAAATATATATATGCATGCACACACACACACATATAGTTTATAAATAAAAAAGTATATGCACATATATAATGTACATTTTTTGAATTGGGGGTAGATTTCTAGGGCGGAACCTTGTCTACCCTGCCGAGTGCATTATATAGTTTCGTAAAGTCACTTGGGGCCAAACTCATTCATGGGTCAAAGATTGGTTCCACGTTGGAGGGGTTCCACGTAATTCCGAACAGAACCCAATGCAGAACCACTAGTCATGGTGATAGGGCGTGGGGTGGTCCATAGGCCATGAAGGAAGCAAGAACCATGATGAGTAGTTGAGCCATGAAGGCTGGAAAATTAGTGCCCGGGACATAGAGTGGTGAGACACGAAACCGAGGAGAGGAGTTATGGTGGTGTGCCACAAAGTGGAACATTAAATGATGGAGGTTTTGTATCAATAGATGACATGGTTGTCATTAGAGGTGGAATATTACTCTGAGATGGAAAGAGGAGCAAAGGTGGGAGGGTTTCGAGGAGGGGTGGAACCTTGTTAACGAACCCCCATTCTCTAGTTGGCATCACGAGGGTACCACCCCACTATTTTTGTAAGTCGTTTGATGGATCTAACGAGCACGAGCCTTTGGATGGAGGGTTGGAATTGAGAGGTGGAACCTCACTAGCAGACCCCTCACCCGCCCCACTATTAACACTCATCGTTGGATACCTCCATTGATTGAGGGTAATTGATTGACCAATGGTGTATATATTACATTTTATATATATATATATATATATATATATATATATATATATATATATATATATATATATATATATATATATATATATATGATATATTTTTGGGTGTGTGGGTGCAGGGAGGACCCCACACTTATGGATTATTTATAATAATTATTCTCATTTTTTGCATTGAGAGTATGTGGTGGACCCCCAGGAATGTAGTTGCAAGTGTGCCACATGGAAGTCAAGAAGGGGTGGGTTCATCATGTGCTAAGGTTTTGATTCATGGAAAGGCCCATGTGATGGGCATGGAACTGGCCAATGCATGTTGCCCAGGTTCAAGAAGGAACAAGTTATTTCCCAATGAGAGTGAAGTGGGCATAATTGTTAAAGATTAAGTTCAATTTTGAAATTTAATGGAGATTTTAAACTCTGTAACATCGAGAACAAGGAACGAGAGAGGTTAAACTTGTTAGGGGCATATATTTTCACCCAAGAGTCAAAATTTGGAATGTGAATAGTCAAAATAAATTTAATTTCAAGCACAACACAACTAGAAGTTATAAACTGTATTAGGAGGTAGGAAATTTCTAGAAATCAAGGAGAAAGATAAATGTTTTTTGAGAAAAATAATTTGAGTTTAGCTGAAACTTCTAGAGAGCATAGCTTTCTTCCTAAGTGTCAAAATATCACAAGTGAGTAGGCTACAAAAAGGTACTTGTGAGCAGAACACGCCGGTGGCCACAAAATCTCAATTTAGGGAAATAATTTTTCTAAAAAGTGCATAAGTATGAAAGACAAGATGTATCATGAGAATTGAAGGGACATAGGGTATGCCAAGTGTTAAAAACCCATAAGAGAAGGTCAGGGCAGTAGATATCAATGTGGGGGATGCCATAACTGAGTCAAATGGTCACAAGTTGAGAAGGAAAAAAAAAGACTTGAAAGACACCATGAGAAGCATTAAGATGGAGGTTCTCAGTTTTAAAGCCAATAATGACAAATTGGTGTGTGAACAACAACAACTCAACACCCAAAATCTGTGAAGTTTGAGTAGAATTTAGAAAGAATCTGACCAGTAGTCTGAGACTAGACTGCTCGAGAGCCTCAAATTGGGTTTGTTGAAAAAGGTATTGAAATCTCGAGGAAGACCAAGAGAACTAACCAACAACATGTTTATGTAGAAAGAGGTACACATAAGAGGGCCTACACTACCTTAGAGTCAAATAGAAACCCTAGCGTGTCACCAGTGAGAAGGTCTAGGAATAAGGACTTTGACAAGGATAACCTATAGGGGAAGTTGTGGAAGATTAAACCTCCCACTTTCAATGGAGAACACAAAGGGATGAAGAAGTCGAGGCTTGTGTGTTGGAGATGTGGAAGTACCTACAACTATTTAATTATTCTTTGAATATGGAAGTTTGAATTTTTATATACCACCTTAAAGGAAAGGATAGCCTGTGGTGGGAATAGCTTAAGGAAGTGAAGCATTTAGATGAGAAGAGACTGACATGGTGGAAATTTAAAGAATATTTACAAAGGAAATATTTGTCTGAGAGTTATTGTGAAAAGAAGAGGCAGGAGTTTTTTGAACCTAAGTTGGGGAACATGATTATGGAGGAATATGATTGGAAGTTCATGGAGTTTATGAGATATGTGGGCTTTATTAAGGACAAAAAAGTCAAAATCTAGAGGTATATTAGTGGGTTACCTTCATTCTATGCAAATAAGCTTAAATTTGATGGGCCCAAGACCCTGGATATAGCCATGAGGTAGGTTGAGCAATTATATGAACTAAGCGGGAATAAATTAGTAATGAAAAAAGTATGGGATGACAAGAAAAATGGTTTCATGAAACAAAGGAATAAGGGGTTTAAACCATAACTTTTATAGAATGGGACCCAAGTGAAGTAGCAATCAACTCTGGTTTTCAGTGAACCTCGAGGTAGTAACTTGTTAAACAAGAAACCTAGTTCTAGCTTATTAAATGTTGGGGTTATGGGTGAGATCATAGATATAAAGACTATCCTCATAAGATTGGAAGTCAAACAATTATACATAATAGTCAGGAAGCTGACATAGTGGAGGATGTGGGTCGAAGCATGTCCAAGATCTATGTTGCGTTTGATAATAATTAGGTTGAGCATGAGGTGCACATTATTGAAATCAAAGATAAGTTAAATAATCAACTTATTGCCATTTTAATTGACTCATGATCTAGTCATAGTTATGTTGATCCAAAACTAGTGGAGAAATTTAATTTAAAGAAAACTAAGCATTGCAAGGCATGGTCGGTTCAATGAGCCATAAGGGTAAAAAGGAAAGTTACACAATCGGTGAAAGAATGTCCAATTGACATGAATGAACTGAATATTAAGGTTGAGTTGAATATAATCTCATTGGGATCTCATGATTGCCTGATTGGCATGGATTAATAGAGAAGAACCATGAGATTCTGGACTACTATAGCAAATATTTTACCTTTATTGATGAGGAGGAACATTAAAGGCAGGTTTAGGGATTTCCTAGACCAATATCTATCAGAGAGATATCAACTCTGCATTAGAAAAGGATTTCATATTCTAGCAAACCATTTGGATGAACCCAATATGGATAAATAAGCTAATTTGGAGGATTATGTTGTATTGAAGGAGTAGGTTGATGTATTTGCTAAGATTCTAGGATTACCTCCAAGGGGAGATATAGATTTCTCCATCGATTTGGTACCTGTAATTTCTCTAATATCTAAAGCCCCTTATAGAATGAATACTCTAGAGCTCAGAGAATTGCAGATGTAGTTGGAGGAGTTATTAAAGAAAGGGTATATGCGACCAAGTGTATCATGATGGGGTGCTCCATGGAAAATTTTAGGGGCTAATATTCACCCATCGGGCTAATTTTCCATGATTTTTCCACAAAAAAGATTCACCAATTTCCAATTTTTATAAAAGATGATTCGCCCAAATTTTAGAATATAAAACTATTTACCTTAAAAATTTCCAACATTGTATAGAGACTATATATAAAATCATTATAAATTTGAACAATTTTACAAATATATTAATAAACATTTTATAGTTTTCATATTAGGGATTAGTGAGATTCGCCAATGTTTTTAAACTTCAAGAAAAATTTCCATAAAATTTTCCTTGGGGTGCTCCAATCTACTTTGTCAAGAAAAAAGATAGAACATTGTGGTTATGTGTGGATTTTTTGCAGCTGAATAAAATGACTATCGAGAATAAATATTTATTGTCAAGGATAAATTATATGTTCGATCAGATTCAGGGAGCTAAGGTATTTTCTGAGATTGATTTAAGGTCGGGATATCATCAACTGCAAATTAAATAAGAAGATATTAGTAACACAACTTTCCAAACTCGTTATGGACATTATGAGTTCATGGTAGTGCCTTTTGGATTATCCAATGCACCAAGTGTTTTTATGTGCTTAATGAATGGTGTCTTCAGAGAATATCAAGATAAGTTTGTCATTATTTTTTTGGATGATATGTTGGTGTATTCTAAATTATAGGAGGAGAAAGAACAACATTTGAGGTTGGTTTTGCAGGTGCTCAGGGAACACCAGCTATATGATAATATTAGTAAATGTTATTTTTATCAGAATTAGACCCATTATTTGGCCCATATTATTTTGGAGGATGGGATAATTGTGGACCCAAAAAAGATTAAGGACATCAAGAAATGGCCATCACCGAAAAATGTTAGAGAAGCAATTTCTTTTATGGGCCTAGTTGGTTATTAGATGAGGTCCATTGGGGGATTTTCTAGGATTTCTTACCCTATCACCTCATTATAGAAGAAGAATGTCAAGTTTGAATGGACTTCTGAGTGTGAGGAATCATTTCAAGGCATAAATGCTTTGTTAACAAGTGCTTCAGTATTGAAGATTGCAAACCAAAATGAGGATTTCCTTATATGCACTGATGCAAGTAGAGAAGGTCTAGGAGGGGTGTTTATGAAAAATGGGCATGTGTTGTGTTATGAGTCTAGCGAGTTGAAGGAACATGAAAAGAATTGTGTTGCACATTAGTTGTAATTGGTGATATAATTCATTCTCTTCTATGTGGAGACATTATCTCATGGACCATAGATTTGAATTGCAGACTGATCACTATGTTTCGTGACATTTGTTTGAACAATTGAATATGAATGCTCCACAAATCCGATGGCTGGAGTTATTAGTTGAGTATGAATTAAAGATTAAACATATTAAGGGAAACAAGAATAAGGTGGTCGATGCTCTCAATCGGGACGTGCACATGATGCATGTTTATGCAATAAGTGTGTGTAAGACATATATAATGACCAGAGTCTTGGAACTTGGGAACTTAGATGAACAATATTTGGTTATCAATAATAGTTTGCATAGGGAGGAAAATCAACCAAAATATCTAGATTATGAGCTTGGAGAAGATGGAATTCTTCTCTATAAAAGTCGTATATGTGTGCCAAATGTGCAAGAGGTGAAAGAGTTTATTTTGAAGGAGATGTATGGGTGCCCTTTGTAGGACATTTGGATTATTCGAAAACCATTACAATGGTAAAAAAGAAATATGTTTAGCCTAGTTTAGATAAGGATATGAAAAATTAAATAGTAAGGTGTTTAGAGTGGTAGAGAGCTAAGGTTGAGCACAAGCACTCAACAGGCTTGCTACAACCCATACCCATGCCTGAGTGGAAGTGGGATGTGGTATCAATGGATTTTATTGCTATTTTTCCCAGTGTTGTAGCTTGTCTTTCACTATGTTTTTAATTGTGAAAAAGAAACAAAAAATGATATATTGCAAAAAAATAAAATCAAAATCAAAACAGTGTTATGTCTTTCAAAAATAAAGGGTGGATTAATATTGAAATGAGCATGATGCAACATAAATACAAATCATTCGGGTGGGGTCCTGTCGGAGTTTAAAAAATCCAAAAGTTTAAAAGGCAAGCTAGTTCGTCGGGCGAAATTAATTGATGTGTCGGGACCCTGCAATGACTCCAACCCGAAATCACAAACAATCTTATCGTTATGTCCTCGGATGCCTCCATAAATCAGCCAAGAACAAAGGGGTTGACCAACAATTGATGGTTCAGATTGATTGCGGCGTCACTACTAGTGGGCTTCCCCGTCATGGTAGGTGCCCTCATAACCCTGCGATTAGTGACTGTGACCCGACATGATAGTTCACCACGTCATCTCCATGTCACCCCATCACAGCATCATGTCATTTCTGCCATTCCGTCCACCCCATACACAGCACTTCAGAATTTAATCCCGTTTTCCCTCCCATTTTTTTGTTTTCTCCATAAACTCCATTTCAGTTTCATTTTTCACATTGTATTTTCAAATCCTAGTGTCCGTAGCACATTGTAGTTGTTGTCCCACCTGAATTAGAATTCTTTAATGCTAGCCATTGTTAACTAGGTATTTATACATCATATCCAACTGTTAAAATCTTGAAAATGTCTAAGAAAGTGGTTTTGTCAGGTTCTTCGACCCACATTCCTCTCATGGACACTAAGAGGGATGTTTTTGATCCTATTTTCTCACTGAATTTAAAGGAACTTCATAAACACATATAGTTAACCAAAAGGAGTCTTATGTGTATGCTACATTTGTAAAGTCTGGTCCTTTTCTTGCTATAATTCCCTAAAATTATGTCTTCCCTGAGTTCATTTATTGGTTGGTCTCTTCCCTTTACCCTCAAAAGTGTTTTGTAATGAATGCTTTAGGTGAAAATATCTTTTAGATATCTATTCTTTTAATCCAGCAAGCATTAGTTTTTCCACCTTCAAACCTTTACACCCCATTTTCAGAGGAAACCTTGTTGTCAGCATTTCAAAATTTGTTTGGGAAGGACTATGCCCAGATGACCTTCTTTTTAATGCCTATAGGACAACAATTTCCTTTGGAGCCCACTCAGTTTTCTCTTGAAACTTTTGTTGAAGATGTGAGACCAATTTTGTAGATAATTTCCAAGGTTTTGGGAAGGGAAGATACAATTGTCATTGACCGAGCTATTTTGGGGATGTTCAATTTAATTCTGCAACCTGAAACTGTGCTTGATATACCAGCTTATTGGGAGAAACTGGTCAATTCTCAGTTGTCAGACCTAGCTCTTACTGGATGTTTCAGATTCCCATCATTAGTAACTTATCTTTTCCTTTACACTCATGTTGAGAGTTTCATGCATTTGGGTCTAAATATAATGGATGTACATAAAAAGAGGCAATCAATAGTGAATTGGACAGATACCTTGAGAATTCATTCTAATTATGAAGGATTTACATATTTCACTTCTTCTTTTATGTCAGTTTCCTATTCCATCATAAATATCTCTCCTCCACCTTGTATTTTTCCAAAATCCCAATCTCTTCTGCAACTTAGTAAAGATGTCAAAGTGGGTGATTGGTTCCAATTTGAAGATTATGCTGAAATCAGACTGTATGGAGCAGAGGTTGCCCCTTATAGACTTCCCACATTTGTACCTATGAGATTATTTTCTTTAGAATTCATCAGATAGAGTTTAAATGTTGATCAAGTTCACTTTGTACCAACAAAGAAGGGGCATTTATTCAAATTGCCAAAAACTATTGGGTCTTTTATTGTGAACAATAGACAAGCCATGGAAGAAGTGGAGAATATTCTTGGAGACATGCAGTTGCAACAGGGTGAGAAATGGTCATATGATCCTCACCATATCATTTCTAAAAGAAGAGTGGAAAATTCATATGCTCCCTATATACATGAATCTTGACCATATGTGGAAAAATTGGAAAATGGTGGTAAGACAAGAGCACAAGGAGGGATAGAGATTGAAACTCCACATCCTGCAGAGAAGGGTCTAAAAAGAGGCAGTGAAGAAATAATTGATTTGGAGGGTGAAACAGATCAAAGCTCTAAAAATCTAAAAATAGGTTGTCTGAAATAGAAAAGAGCCTAAATCTCTGGCTGGAAGCTCCTCAACTGCAATGGGTTTTCAGTTGCAATTGGGAGAAATAACTTGTACACCTTCCTCCCCTGTGCCTGAAGAAACTTATCAAAGTCCTATTCCATGTTCTAAAACTATTACAAAGTCAAATCGAAGAAATAAAGGATAAAGGAAAGTGTTGAATCTCAACTTGAAACACAATCTATTTCTGAATATCACACTAGATTGTTGTTTGCCATGGATATTGAAATAAATCAATTGAAGCTATCTTTTTCTCATCCTTATGCTTTAACTGTTTCATCATCAACAAGTTTTAAGACTGTCAACTTGATTGTGGATGCAAGAGAAATTACATTGTCTTGAAATATCAATTTGCACAGGCAAACTAGAGAATTAATTTATAGTGATTTAAGCAAAACATCCCTTGCTACTAGTAAGGCAGAAGCTTTGCTAGGAAAAGTTGTAAATCAACTAAAATTGGAAAAGGAAAATTCCAGAGCATTATTCACCCAAAATGAAGAATTGAAGAAGCTGATTGTAAAAATTGGTGTCAATCTGGAAGACATAACTGTTGTACAAAAAATCTTGCAAGGGGCAGAGACTAAAATTCAGGTGTTAAGGAAAAAGTTGAAATTACCTTCTATGGAGCATGTCATGGCCCCAAAGGTAGCTCAGGTAGAGAAAGAAAAAGATATTTTGACAAGTGAACTTTTATAGAGGAATAATGAAATATTTTTCCTCAAGGAGATGAATTCTATCCTGCAGCAAAAGTTAGATACACACGTGTGTACTATGTTAGTACAACCAGATTTTGATGACCCAATAAAGAAATTAACCAGAGTAATGACTGAATTGAAGATATCATAGGATGAGATGAAGAAAATCTAAAGAATCCTGGAATATACAAAGAAAATTATGAAGATAAAAGAAAGGGAGTTGGCCATGGCCAAAAACACTGCCTCAAAATATAAAAATGACTACCAAATTGCTTCTCATGAGATTAAAGAATTGAAAGAGAAAGTAAAGGGGAATATGTCCCTCATTCAAGCCAGGGAAATTATCTGGAACGATATTATTCATACAGTGAAGAAAATTTGGGAATTTATGTCAATTGTAGCAGAGGAGAAAGCCATTGTCAGAGATTTGGAGAGCATCATTGCTGCCAGTAAATAGAAGATCTAGCAATGTGCACAATTTTCCAAGAAGATAATTGATTTTCTTAATTCCAAGTCATCACAAGAATTAAGAGAAATTCAAATTGAGGACAAAACATAATTGGTGCTAGAAATTAATAAAATGGTGTTGAAGAATTTATATAGAAAGACAATTGAGACAAAGTTGGGAGAAATTAAAGAATATATTTTGAAATTCAACACCAACTTTGATAAAAGAACTAGGGCAGGATTGCCTTCATGTTGGGATCAACAGGGAAATTTTCTTCCCTGGGAGACTTATGAAACTTTGCTAGTAGAAGCTAAAAGCAAGATTGGCACCTCTCATGAAAAATCCGCAGTTTTGAAAGGAGCAATAATTGTAAATTATCTTCACAAGGATTTTCAGTTGTTATGGTTAATTAGAACTATTTTTACTGAGAATCCAACTTATAGTCGAATTATTAATTTCAGAATGGCTCACACAAGGTTTGTAAAGAGTCAGAGCTTATATGTGACAACATGGAAGAAATGAAGAGAGTGGATGTCCCCTACAACAACAACAACAAAAGCTGGACCCTCTACAAATGACCCTACACAAGAATCACAAATCACTCAATGAAGAAAAGCCACATGTTATTTCATCATAATTTTTTAGAAATGTATTTGTAATAATGATATAATTTTGTTTTTAATTTATCATAGATAAAGTCCTTTGAAGGACCAAATAGACTAAAGTAATTCAAGTAGTTAGTAGTTTTGACAGTTGACAGTTCCATAACTGTCATCATTGTAATCATCATACAAAAAGAATTTTGGAGAACCAAGAAAGGTTCCGAGTTTTTGACTTCAGAAGGCAAAATAACTTTTCTGTGTAATGTTTCTCATCTTCTTGGAGATTTGAATAAAGTTTTTTCAAAGTGATTCCAAACATATTTTGAATGTGACATGTGTTCTCATATCTTTGTGTAATCATTTAATGTTTTTCTTCTATGGGAAAGAGTAATGAAGAAACTGGTCTTTAATGATACAGTTTCACTAAATTCACAGTATCTGTAAGTTAAAGTTAAATAACCTTAATATGCGCTCCTCTTTTCTATATTTCCATTCATTCGTCTTCCATATTTCTGTTAAATTTTAAAGCAAGAGATTCTGCTATAAGTAGCTTGTTGTTCAAAAATTTCAAACATCTTTTTCACCTCTTTACTACAACTAAAATCACATTCATTATTAGAGAGGCCACTTTGAAAGGTTTTTTAAGTCCAAGAAGATTTCATAACTATTACCTCTAAAAAGAATACTTCTGTAGTTTCACAATGGGACAAAAAATAAAGTTTTTTTTTATCATTTTGAATAAATATCTTGGGCACTGACCTCTACTTAGCTAGGGGTTGTCTCCTAAGGTACAACATTTTTTGGCGTTGTTACCAGGGAATGGATAACATAGTCATTTTTCCTTGGGTTATATTTCATATATCATTTCTTTGTTTGGTGGGAAAAGAAAGTGTGTAGGCTGAGTTTTCTCACCAAGAATAACAGTCCTGGCTCCTAGAAGGCCTCACATGAGTTCTGATACGTTATGGCAAAAGGCTCTTGTTCTTTCTAATCCTAAAAATTTAGTTTCTCGAAGGGTTTGGAGAGAAAAATCTCCAGTAACTCCAAGTCCTACCCTATCATCTCCTAGTACAAGTTCTATCTCACAATACCCTAAGGTTCATCATTCAGAAGAAGTTGTAAGAAACTTGGATTTTTCTCAAGAAAGTTTGTCCCATTCCTAAAGCATCTTTTCAAAACCCACTCTTGAAGAAAAGTCATTTGAGTCTGTCTCTTTTTCCTTCCCATAAGTTGAAGAAATTAAAACAATTGATTTGTCAGTTTCATATCAGTCTGTCTCTATTATTTCTCAGCCAATTCCTATATCTGTCATTCCACCTCACTCTTTTGTATTTCAGGAAAGAAATTCTTCTATTCCCTCTCAAAATCAAAATATGGTGATTCCAGGGTTTCTTTTAAACAAATATGCTCCTTTGAATCTTCCTCGGCCTATGAATTCCATGCCTCAGGACTATTTGAAGTTGTTACTGAGGTTTACAAGGGAAGATGAAGTAACAACAGAAAAACATGTGGTAACCTTCTGTGCTTTTGCAGAAAATTTGAATGTTGAATACTTGGATGTGGTAATGAGGCTTTTTGTATAGTCATTGGATGGAGAAGCAAGGAAATGGTTTAAAACCCTCCCTTCTAATTCAATTAACACTTGGGAAGAATTGGAAAATACATTTATACAAAGATGGGGTGAAAAGAAAGATCATGGTTATTTCCTGACTGAATTTAATGCAATTAAGAGGAAACCAAATGAAGAGGTGGCTAAATTTATCAAGAGATTTAATAAGCTATATAATAGTCTTCCTATAGAGATAAAACCACCACCTGCTGGTGCAAAAGTGGTGTTTGCAGGAGAATTTGAAGCTGATTTTGGCTTTACTTTGAGAGAAAGGTGGTCCCCTACTCTAGATCAAATTTAGACTAATGCACTAGAGATTGAAGCCAACTTATCTGTTGCAGGGAAAATTAAACAAAAATACCAAGCTAATGATAAGAAGAAAGGAAAGGAGGAAGCCAAGCCTGCTAATCAGCCAAAGGATTCTCATGAGCAAAAGTTAGATGAAATGACCAAAGTTATTAGAAATCTGTCTAATAAGTTGGTAAAATTGGAGCTAGAAAGTAAGAATCCTCCTAGACAGATTCAACAAACACATAATAGAAATTTCAATCCTCAGTTTAGGAGACAACCACTAAAAAATTATGCAGAGGGATAAGAAGGACCAAGATCAGGTTCAACCACCCTTATACATTGAAGATGAACCAAAAGAAACAGTGGAGGAGACTCTTAGATTGTAGGAAAACCAATACTCTACTTTGTCTGAAGAGGAAGAAGAAATAATGACTAATGAGGATTCAAGTTGGGAACCTCAAATTTCCCTGGATGATGAAGAGATTGAAGAATATTGCAAAAGATTCACAGATTTTATGCAGGCAAAATTACACAAAAAATATGATCTGAGGTCGAGGAAAAGGTCAAGAACTCAAGATCATGTGGAGGACCAAACAAATCGGTCATCTCAACAACCAACACCAAAAAAATATGAGAAAGAAAATCATCCATTAAAAACAGTCCCAACAGTCCCAATTCACCAAGGGGAGAGTTCAAGAAGCCAACAAGACACATGGATGCTGCAGAAACAATCTTGACAACTTGTTATCAGTCCACAAAATGTGCCAAAAGAGAAGCCAACTGAAGAAGAACAATCAAAAGTTATAAAGGAGGTTCATTCTTTCAATTTGCAGAAAGAATTGGAGAAAATTAAAATTCCTATTCCATTAACTGAATTAGTGAAGAAATCTGATTACAAAAAATAGATTTCAGATTTTATAAATTTATCTCAAAATAATCATGCAGTTGATACAATTAATCTACAAGAAGAAAGGCTAGTGGTGATGTTTGGCCCTCATGTGGAGGAACATGATTCTTCCACTCCTCCTTTTTATATTTCTCTTCTGATGCATACTTTTATTCTTCACAATTGTATGTTGGATTTAGGGGCTTCTCATAATTTAATGCCTCTCTCAGTTATGAAGCAGCTTAATCTTCAAATTACAAAACCTTACAAGGATTTGTATTCCTTTGATTCAAAAAAGGTTAAGTGTGTGGGACTTATTAAAGACCTTGTAGTGTCATTGGCTCAGATTCCAGCCAGAAGCATTGTAATGGATGTTGTTGTTGCAGATATTCTAGCTCAATTTGGAATGCTACTTTCTAGGTCTTGGGGAGCCAAGCTGGGAGGAGTGCTGAAACTAGATTTTACTTATGCAATCATTCCAGTCTTTGGTGGAGAAGAAAGGAGATTGTATCGGGAGACCATATTTGTGAATACTATCACCAAGGAGGGTTCAAGTAATTCTCCTATTTACAGTAAGGAAAAATATGATTTTTCCTGTTTTATGTTGCAATAATCTCAAGAAATTGTTGAAGATACAAAAGTGTAGGTTCCTTCAACAATTCAAAGAAAGGAAGCAATAGTCAGTGGAGTTTGGAAGTTGTATTTTGATGGAGCATACTCAAAGGAAGGGAATGGAGTTGGGGTTCTTCTGCTTTCCCATAAAGGTCAAATTATTCCCTTTTCTTACAAATTAGAATTTGACTCCACAAATAATATAACTGAATATGAGGCTCTAGTTCTTGGTTTACAAGCTACTAAAAATATAGGAATACAATGTATTTTTGTTTTTGGGGACTCTGAATTAATTGTAAAACAAATCAAGAATCAATGCCAAACTAAACATCTGAGGCTTAGAGCCTAAAGAAATGAAGTGTGGGATTTAGTAGATAATTTCTTTTATGCTTTTAATATTTAGTTCCTACCAAGGGAAGGGAACATATTAGCTGACTCACTGGTAGTGGCAGCTAAGACTTTTAAGCCCCCATTAAATCCAAAATTGATATATGAATTTGAAATTAGAAGCAAACCTTCCATTCCACGTAATATAGAATATTGGCAGGTTTTTGAGGACGAAGAACAAATTCAAAGATTTTTTGTTAGGTCCCTATAGTACTAGTGATTCCCCCATTACTATTATCATTGTATCCCTTATTGTTATTATTGTGCCCCATAGAAACCCACTATTGTTATTGTTGTGCCCTTATGTTATTATTGTTAGGTTGGCTTGATTATATTGTGACCCCTTAGGCTCTTATATATAGAAGGGAGGTTTAGTCATTTGTATCATTCAAGAATTGTTCATTTGTGTAATGGAAAGGGGTTTGCCCCCTCGAAGAGGCTGAATTCTAAGGCGTTGATATATTTTTTCTATCTTTTTGTGAGCTGGTTTCCTAACATTTGGTGTCAGAGCTTTGGATTCTAGGGTTTCACTGCTCCAAACAGGTCATCGTGGAATTTTAGCTATAACTTTTTTCTGCGACGTTTTAGAAGCTAAAACAAAACCCATTTGAGCCGAAATAGTTTTGAACTTTGGGTCCAAATATCAAAGCTTGTATCACTATATTTTCGAAGATATGGTATGAAGAAGTTAGGGTTTTTGCAAACTCCCGAATTACATTCCAAACAAGTGAGCTAGGGAAAATTATCATAACTTTTATTCTGAGCATCAGATTGAATTTCGTAAGAAGTTTCAGAAAGAGGATGGCCTTTAGTTTTCTGTATATCAGTTTCAGGTACTAAGGCCGAAACAATGACACGTGGCACTTCGTACAAGTTTGCTTTACTGAACTAGTCTATAATCAGGTCACCGTGGGAGATTTGGCATAACTCTTCCTTGGAGAATCCAATCTTGATTAGACTTGCGAGGTTAGATAGAGGACTCAAAGGGCTACTGCAGGACGCAATTTCAGATATTCTAGATCAGTAGTTACATAGATACAATAGATTCAATATCGAGCTCTTACAAAGTGAAAAAAAGGTGTGAATTTTTTTTTTTTAAATTTTGCATAAGATTGGTTTGAAAAATTAGTTTGAAGGAATTCAAAGGGAATAGTGAAGAATTATTAGCATTAATTGATGCCCTAAAGAAAGAAAATGGAAACACCTAGTAAGAAACTTGAAAGCTCTAGCATGTCTCGTGAAAAAGAGGAAGAAACACAACATGATATATCAAAATTACAAGACCACGTACAACGAATTTCACTCTCACAAAAGGTAACTGAAGCCAAGATGAATGGTGTGGAAGCTAATATGAATGGCATGCAAGTTAAGATGGATGGCATGGACGCTAAGATGAATGGCATGGACACTAAGATGGAATAATTGAAGATAAATTTGAATAAGTTGCTACAAGAAATGGTTTCTAATGGTGAAAGGGTAGTAAAGGAAACTGATGATGAGAACAAAAGAAATGTTAATCATGATTTCATAGACTCTAATGTTGGATTGAAGACCCACCATGTTCCAAAAATCAATATGAGGAAGTTTGATGGCAAGGATCCTGGAACATGGATACTACAGATGGAGCAATTTTTCGATCTCCATAATGTGCAAAACACACAAAAGGTATGTATTGCAACTTTATATTTGGAACCAAATCAGTTTTTATGGTATTCGTGTCTTTGCTCTCGTAAACAAATTGTCACTTAGGCAATTTTTACGGAAGAAATGATAGCACATTATGAGGATACAAAAAGCAACACCTTTTTTAGCCAATTGATAAATCTCAAACAAAAGGGTTCAATGATGGAGCACATTGAGGACTTCCAAAAATTGAACATAAGGGTAAAAGATATTCCAGAGGAGCATAGAATTGATGTGTTCATAGGGAATTTAAAGGATAATATCCAACATGAGGTTCGGCTTTGGGACCCTGATTCATTGGAGAAGGCATTCAGGTTAGCAAGAAAAATGGAAAGCAAAATTATGGCAACCAGGAAGCCTACCACTCACAACTATAAAGATGGAAGTGTTGTTGCCCCTAGCCTTCCACAACCTACAAGGTTGACACCACAATAATTGGAAGAAAAAAGAGCAAAAGGGCTTTGTTACAGTTGTGATAACAAATACACTAAAGGTCATAAGTGTGCTGAGAAGAAATTATTCTACATAGATTGTGAAGAGGAGGAATAAAAGGAACAAGAAATGTCAAAAGAAGAGGATATACTCCAGGAACAAACCCTAGATAAAGAAGAAATGAATCTGACCATATCTTGTAATGCATTGTCTGGAATTACCACTCCTCAAACTATCAAGATAGAAGGACATATCAAGAAGAAAAATGTAATAGTGTTGATTGATTCGGGAAGTACCCATAATTTTATTCATTGTAAGATAGCTAAGGAATTGAATTGCTTCCTATATCCAACACCAAAGGGTCAAGTGATGGTTCCAAGTGGAGGAACCATAAATTGCTCTAGAAAGTGCCATAATATCAAGCTATCCATGGGAGAATATGTATTGAATAGCCCAATGCTTTCCATTCCAATGGGTGGTGCTGATGTTGTACAAGGAGTCCAATGGCTACAATCCTTGGGTACAATAGATTTTAATTTTCAAGATTTTTTCATGAAATTTTGTGCAGAAGGAAAGGAAGTTGAATTAAGGGGTATTGCAGGGAAACTGGGAAAGATAATCAGCTCTAATGATATGACAAAGCTTCTAAAGAAGGAACAACGAGGCGTAATTGCACAATTATGTTCGCTAGAGGTTCCCACATCGAAATCATCTATTTCTCCAGATCTCCAAAAAGTCTTGGACAATCATTCCAAGGTATTTGAGACTCCCAAAGGCCTCCCAAGTGTTCCTCCAAACATCAGGCCATACAGATATTCCTATGCCCAAAAGAGTGAAATTGAACATATGGTTGCAGAAATTCTAGAGGCTGGTATAATTCAACCTAGTCAAAGTTCTTTCTCTGCTCTAGTAGTATTGGTGCACAAGAAGGATGGATCATGGCACATGTGTCCGGATTATAGGGAGCTCAACAAGCTCACTATTAAAGATAAATTTCACATGCCTTTCATTGATGAATTATTGGATGAATTTCATGGATCAATTTACATCACCAAATTGGATCTTCGCTCAGGATATCATCAAATCAGAATGAAGATTGAAGAAATTCTAAAAACAAAATTTAGAACTCATGAGGGTCATTATGAATTGTTGGTCATGCCTTTTGGCCTTACCAATGCACCTTCTACATTTCAAGGTTCGATGAATTCCATTTTCAAACCCTTCCTTAGAAAATTTGTGTTAGTATTTTTTGATGATATACTAATCTACAACAAGTCTTGGAAGGATCATGTTGAACATGTTGACAGGGTGCTCAAACTATTGAATGAGAACCAATTATATGCAAAAAGCTCCAAATGTTTCTTTGGAGTACAAGAGGTGGAATATCTGTGTCATATTGTATCTCATGAAGGTGTTAAGGTAGACCCTAGAAAAACTAAAGCCATTAAGGAATGGGAAATCCCCACATCCATAAAGCATATGCGAGGATTTCTCGGTTTTAAAGGGTATTATCACAAGTTTGTTAAGAATTATGGGAGAATAGCAGCACCTCTAACAACATTATTGAAGAAAGATGCATTTTCATGGACTCCAGAAGCAACAAAGGCCTTCGAACATCTTAAAGAGGCAATGTGCCAAACACTGGTCTTAGCTACGTCAGACTTCACAAAAACATTTATTGTGGAATGTGATGCTTCAGGAAATGGAATTGGTGTTGTTTTAATGCAAGATGAAAGACCCATTGCTGTCGAAAGTCGTCCAATCAAAGGAAAGTATTTACACAAAGCTATTTATGAGAAGGAAATGTTGGCAATACTACATGCACTTAAGAAATGGTGAACCTACCTATTGGGAAGACACTTCAAGGTAAAAATGGATCATGATAGTCTTAAATACTTTTTAGAACAAATATTATCCTCTGAAGATCAACAAAAATGGGTCACAAAGATGTTGGGTTATGACTTTGAAATCATCTACAAAAAAGGGAAGCAAAATGTTGTGGCAGATGCACTCTCAAGCAAGGAGGAGGATGTGGAAGCATTGTTGTGTGCCATTTCTATTATCCAACCAGATTAGATAAACGAAGCAATGGATGAATGGAAGAATGACAAAGAAGTGTGGGCACTCATTCAAAAGTTACAACAAGATCCCAGTACATCTGATACATTTAGCTGGAAAAAGCATTCATTATGGTACAAAGATCGCTTATACCTATGTAAGAATTCTCAACTCAAACAAAATATTCTTATGGAATTGCACACTTCTCCCTTAGGAGGGCACTCAAGATTTTTAAAAACTTACCACAAGGTTAAGAAGGATTTTTTTTGGGATGGCCTTAGATCAGATATTCAAAAGTTTGTGGCGGAACGTTTAGTTTGCTAACAAAATAAAGTTGAAAAAATAAGACCCCAAGTCTATTACAACCTTTATCCATTCCAAGACAATGTTGGGAGGAGGTTTCAATGGATTTTATCACAGGTTTACCCAAGTCTGAAGGAAAGAGTGTCATCATGGTGGTAGTTGACAAACTTACCAAGTATGCACACTTTTGTGCATTATCACATCCATTTAAAGCCAGTACAGTTTCTACTGCATTTACGGAAACAATTCAAAAGCTACATGGAAACCCAAATATTATTGTAAGCGACAAAGATCCCATTTTCACTGGAAATTTTTGGACAAAATTATTTTCTTGTCTCGGTACTTAGTTAGCTCATAGTTCATTTTATCATCCTCAATCTGATGGGAAAACTGAGATAGTAAACAAATGTTTGGAAGGATATCTTCGTTGCTTTGTATCTGATAAACAAACACAATGGGTCAAATGGTTGCCTCTGGCTGAATGGTGGTATAACACTTCCATACTGTAGCAAAAATGACCCCATTTATGGCACTTTATGGATATCATCCACCATCCATCACATTATATTTAAGAGAAAATTCTAAGGTTCAAGCAGTGGAACATCACATTGAGCATCAAAAACAATTTCTCCAACTCTTAAAGGATAACCTCACGTTGGCGCAGAATAGAATGAAACAACAAGAAAATCAACATCGCAATGAAAGAAGTTTTGATGTAGGTGACTGGGTATTCCTACGGTTACAACCATATAAACAAATGTCGCTCAATAAAGGTAAGAAGGATAATAAATTATCACCAAAGTATTATGGTCCGTACAAGGTGTTGCAAAAGATTCGTACTATGGCATACAAATTGGAGCTTCATGTAGCTTCCCAAGTGCACCCAGTGTTCCATGTTTCATGTTTAAAGAAGGTTATAGGTGACAAGCTCTTAGTTCAAACAATATTGCCAGAACTTGACGAGGAAGGAAAAATCATATTGGAACCGGAAGTAGTCATAGAAACAAGAACTCAACAACTACGAAATCGATCAATTTCAAAGTATCTCATCAAGTGGAAGAAATTATCCGCTGAAGATTCCACATGGGAGGATGAGAATTTTATACAGAAGCATCCATAACTACTCAAGCGTTGAGGACAACGATTTTCAGAAGGAAAGGGGAATGTTAGGTCCCTATAATACTAGTGATTCCCCCATTACTATTGTCATTGTATCCCTTATTGTTATTATTGTGCCCCTATTGTCCCCATATTGTTATTAGTGTGCCCCATAGAAACCCACTATTGTTATTGTTGTGCCCTTATGTTATTACTGTTAGGTCGGCTTGATTATATTGTGACCCCTTAGACTCCTATATATAGAAGGGAGGTTTAGTCATTTGTATCATCCAAGAATTGTTCATTTGTGTAATGTAAAGGAGGTTTCCCCCTCGAAGAGGCTGAATTCTAAGGCGTTGATCTATCTTTTCTATCTTTTGTGAGCTAGTTTCCTAACATTTTTGGAAATAGTAGGGGAATTTTCAAATTTAGAGATTGATCAAGAAGATGGAATTGAAGATCTCCAAGAAGAAGAATGAAATGATGAATTGCCTTGGAAAGACTCTGTGGGGGGTCATAATATTGTGCAATTGAAAAATAATGTCATTCCCAGAGGCTTGGTACCCCTGGAACAGAGCAACAACCAAAGTTGGTGAAGCTGGCAAAGGGTATTCTAGAAGAGTATAAACAAAGGTATGTAGATATTTTTAAAAGATATATTGATGTGTTTTCATGGTCTTATGAAGACCTCAAAACTTATGATACCAACATCATTCAACACAAGATTCCTTTAAAGCCAGGAGTTAAGCCATATAAGCAGAAATTGAGACAAATAAATCCTCTACTTTTGCCATCAATTGAAAAGGAAGTCAAGAAATTATTACAAGCAAAGATAATTGTCCCTCTCAGGTATTCATATTGGGTGGCTAATTTAGTACATGTGAGGAAGAAAAATGGAGAAATTTGGTTGTGTATAGACTTCCGAAATTTAAATAGAGCATCACTAAAAGACAATTATCCCCTTCCAAAGATGGATCACATTCTGCAGAGAGTAACAGGGTCTTCTATATTATCTATGATTGATGGATTTTTAGGTTATAATCAGATTGCAGTGCAGCCATAAGATCAAAAGAAAACAACTTTCACAACCCCATGGGGAACCTTCATGTATGCAAAAATTCCATTCAGGTTGATGAATGTTGGTGCTACTTTTTAGAGGGTTATGGATATAGCCTTTGTAGGAGAAAAGGAGAAGTTTGTGGTCATTTATTTATATGATATTACAATATTTTCCAGATCTGATGAGGAGAATCTGAAACACCTTCAAAAAACTTTTGAGAAGTGTAGAAAATATGGCTTATCATTGAATCCCAAAAAGTCTCATTTCGTTTTGAAAGAAGGAAAATTGCTTGGGCATATTGTATCAAAAGAGGGAGTAAAAATTGATCCTAAATGAGTGGAAGCAATCAAGAATATACCTCTACCAAGAAGTAAAAAGGAAATTTAGAGTTTTTTGGGAAAAATAAATTTCCTCAGAAGATTCATTCCCAATTATGCAGAGATTGTGAAGGAGATCACTGATATGCTGAAAAAGGATGCAGAAGTCAAATGGACCACAATTGCTAGAGAATATTTTACAAGAATCAAAGAATCTTTTGGAGAAGCTCAAGTACTGGTGAGTCTTGATTATAAAAAACCCTTTCAAATATTTTCATTTTCTTCTCCTTTCATTATTGCAGCAGTACTTTTGCAGAGAAATCAAGATAATAAAGAACAACCAGTAGAATTTTTTAGCAGGGTATTAAGGGATGCAGAATTGAAGTATAAAATTTTAGAAAAACAGGCTTATGCTCTGGTTAAAGCTTTGAAATATTTTAGAATATATGTCCTACAATCTCAAATCACTGCATATGTTCCTAACTCTGTTGTCAAAGATGTACTAACTCAAAGTGATAGTGATGGAAAAAGGGGAAAATGGATAGCAAAGATTCAAGAGTATGATATGGAAATTAAACCAACAAAATTGGTAAAGGGGAAAGGATTGGAAAAGATCCTAACAGAAGAAAATTTTCAAGCTATGGGGATTAATTTTCTAGCTAAGGTTTCTGAATAAAAAACAACAGAAGAAAAAGGTAAGGAGAAGGAACCTGATAATAAAATTCAATATAAGTACCTCTGCTCTGAATGGTATAAGGATATTGTCCATTATTTATCTTTTCTTAGCTTCCCAACTTCCTTAGATAGAACAAAGTACAAATCCCTCAGATTGAAAGCCCAAAAGTATGTAATAACTAATGGTCGATTGTATTGGAAAGATCCTGTTGGTGTTTTGTTACTCTGTTTGACAGAAGGAGAAACTATTGAAGTTTTTAATGAATATCATAGATGTCTTTGTGGTGGCCATTATAATTGGAAAGTCACAGCACATAAAATTTTGAAAGCTGGTTTCTACTGGCCTTCTTTGTTTTCAGATTAGTAAGAAGTTGTGAAAAGTGCCAAATTTTTGCTGAGAAGAAGAAATTGGCACCTTTACCACTGATTCTTGTGTTTGTTGAGGAACCTTTCAGACAATGGGGTCTATATTTTATAGGAGAAATAAATCCACCTTCCAGTGGACAACATAAATGGATCCTAACATGTATTGATTATTTTACTAAATGGGTGGAATTTATTCCAACCAGGAGGGCAACTGATTCAGTGGTAATTAAGTTTCTAGAAGAGAACATTTTCACAAGATTTGGTTGTCTGAAGAAGTTAGTAACAGATAATGCTCAAGTGTTCAGGTCTACAAAGTTGATTGATTTTTTCCAGAAATACAATGTAATACTCTCACATTCTACCACCTATCATCCTCAAGGAAATGGGTTGGCAGAATCTTTGAACAAACTCTGGTAAGGATACTTAAGAAAACTATTGCAGAAAATAAGAAAAATTGGGATTCTCAGCTGAAGTTTTCCTTATGGGAAAACATGGTGACTACTAAGAGATCTACTGGTAAGTCACCTTTTGAATTGGTGTATGGAGCAGCAACCTATTTCCTAGTCAATTAGCAAAACCAATAATTTCACTTATTCAAGATGCTGAGGAGGAACCCAATGCACTAACTAGGAGGATGAACCAACTAGTGGAGTTGAATGAGAACAAAGAAAAGGTAATGGAAAATTTAATTATTTATCAAGAGAAAATGAAACTGATCTTTGACAGGAAAGCCAAGAATATTCTTTTTCAGCCTAGAGATCTAGTTTTAAGATGGGATGTGAGAAGAGAGGATAAGAGAAAACATGGAAAATTTGATCCTCTATGGTTTGGGCCATTCAGAATTGTAGAAATCAGAGCCAATAACACTTTTATTTTGGAAAAATTGGATGGAGAACTACTGCAGCTGCCTGTCAATGGGAAGTATTTGAAGCATTATTTCCAGTATTAAATATTTTTACTTTTCCATTGTAAATATCAGCTTGTTCATTGTAAATATCCGGTGATTTTCTCATTGTAATGTTCAAAGCTATAATATGACACCATGCTTGAAGTGAAGGCACTAATCTGCAGTTCTTAGTGCTTTGGTTTAAATCACTATACCCAAGTGGAGCCAAATGTTGTAGCTTGTTTTTCACTATGTTTTTAATTGGAAAAAGAAACAAAAAATGATATATTGCAAAAAAAAACCAAAATACAAAATAGTGTTAAGTCTTTACAAAATAAAGGGTGGATTAATATTGAAATTGAGCATGATGTAGCATAATACAAAGCATTCAGGTGGGGCCTTGTTGGAGTCTATAAAATCCAAAAGTTTAAAATGCAGGCTAGTTTATCAGGTACACTTAACTGTTGTGTCGGGAACCTTCGATGACTCCAACCCGACATCACAAACAGTCTAATGGTTATGTCCTTGAGTGCCTTTGTAATGTAATCAACAACAAATGGGTTGAACAGTAATCAATGGTTCAGATTCATTGCAGGGTCACTACAAGCAGGATTCCCCCATCACAGTAGGTGCCCTCGTAACCTTATGGCAAGCGAGCGTGACCCGACATGCTATTTCACCATGTCATCACCACGTCATCACCATGTCACCCCATCACATCATCATGTCATTTCTGCCATGTCATCCAACCCGTACATGTCACTTCAACATTTAATCTTGTTTTCCCTCCCATTTTTCTGTTTTCTCCATAAACTTCGTTTCAGTTTCATTTTTCACATTGTCATTTTCAATTCCTAGTGTCCGTAGCATGTTGCAGTCGTTGTCCCACTTAAATTCGAATTCTTTAATGCCAACCATTGTTAACCAGGTATTTATACATCATATCCAACTGTTAAAATATTCAAAATGTCTAAGAAACGATTTTGTCAGGTTCTTCGACCCACATTCCTCTCATGGACACTGAGAGGGATTTTTTTTATCCTATTTTCTCACTGAATTTAATGGAACTTCGTCAACACATTCTAGTCAACCAAAATGAGTCTCCTGTGTATGCTGCAGTTGTAAAGTCTGGTATTTTTGTTACTATAATTCCCCAAACTTATGTCTTCCCTGAGTTCATTTACTAGTTGGTCTCTTCCCTTTACCCTTAGAAGTGTTTTGTAATGAATGCTTTAGGTGAAAATATCTTTCAAATCTTTGCTCTTTTAATCCAACAAGCATTAGTTTTTCCACCTTCAAACCTTTACACCCCATTTTCAGAGGAAACCTTGTTGTCAGCATTTCAAAATTTGTCTAGGAAGGGCTATGCCCATATGACCTTATTTTTAATGTCTACAGGACAATAATTTCCTTTGGAGCCCACGTAGTTTTCTCTTGAAACTTATGTTGAAGATGTGAGACCAGTTTTGCAGATAATTGCGAAGATTTTGGGAAGGGAATATACAACTGTGATTGACTGAGCTATTTTTGGGATGTTCAATTTATTTCTGTAACTTGAAATTGTGCTTGATATACCAACTTATTGGGATAAACTGGTCAATTCTCAGTTGTCAGACCTAGTTCTTACTGGATGTTTCAGAGTCCCATCATTAGGAACTTATCTTTTCCTGTACACTCATGTTGAAAGTTTCATGCGTTTGGGTCTAAATATAATGGATGTACATAAAAAGAGACAATCAATAGTGAATTGGACAGATACCCTAATAAGTCATTCTAATTATGAAGGATTTACATATTTCACCTCTTCTTTTTTGTCAGTTGTCTATTCCATCGTAAATAACTCTCCTCCACTTTGTATTTTTCCAAAATCCCAATCTCTTTTGCAGCTTAGTAAAGATGTCAAAGTCGGTACTTGGTTCCAATTTGAAGATTACATTGAGATCATACTGTATGCAACAGAGGTTTCCCCTTATAGACTTCCCACATTTGTACCTATGAGATTATTTTCTTTAGAATTCATCAAACAAAGTTTAAATGTTGATCAGGTTCACTTTGTACCAGCAAAGAAGGGGCATTTATTCAAATTTCCAAAAACTATTGGGCCTTTTATTGTGAACAATAGACAGGCCATGGAAGAAGTGGAGAAGATTCTTGGAGACATGCAGTTGCAACAGGGTGAGAAATGGTCATATGATCCTCACCATATCATTTCTAAAAGAAGAGTGGAAAATTAATATGCTCCCTATATACATGAATCTCGACTAGATGTGGAAAAATTGGCAAATGGTGGTAAGGCAGGAGCACAAGGAGGGATAGCAATTGAAACTTCACATCCTGCATAGAAGGTTCTAAAAATAAGCAATGAAGAAGGAATTGATGTGGAGGGTGAAACATATCAAAGCTCTAAAAATCCAAGGTTGTCTGAAATAGAAAAAGAGCCTAAATCTATACCTGGAAGCTCCTCAATCACAATGTGTTTTCAGTTGCAATTGGGAGAAGTAACTTGTAACCCTTCTTCCCATGTGCCTAAAGAAACTTCTCAAAGTTATGTTTCATGTTCTGAAACAATTATACAATGAAATAGAAGAAATAAATAAGAGGATAAAGGAAAGTGTTGAATCTCAGCTTGAAACACAATCTATTTATGAATATCACACTAGATTGTTGTCTTCCATGGATCTTGAAAGAAATCAATTGAAGCTATATTTTTCTCATCCTTCTGCTCTAATTGTTTCATCATCAACAGGTTTTAAGATTGTCAACTTGACTGTGGATGCAAGAGAAATTCCATTGCCTGACAAGATCAATTTGCACAAGAAAACTAGAGAATTAATTTATAGTGATTTAAGAAAAACATCCTTGGCTGCTAGTAAGGCATAAGCTTTACTAGGAAAAGTTGTAAATCAACTAAAATTGGAAAAGGAAAATTCCAGAGCATTATTCACCCAAAATAAAGAATTGAAGAAGTTGATTATAAAAATTGGTGTCAATCCAAAAGACAAAATTGGTGTACAAAAATTATTGCAAGGGGTAGAGACTGAAATTCAGGTGTTAAGGAAAAAGTTGAAATTACCTTCTGTGGAGCATGTCATGGCCCCAGAGGTAGCTCAAGTAGAGAAAGAAAAATATATTTTGACAAATGAACTTTTGTAGAGGAACAATGAAATAACTGCCCTCAAGGAGATGAATTCTAGCCTACAACAGAAGTTAGATACACATGTGTGTACTATCTTAGTACAACCATATTCTGATGATCCAATAGAGAAATTGACCAGAGTAATGACTGAATTGAAGATATCAGAGGATGAGATGAAGAAAATGCAAATAAACCTAGATGATACAAAGAAAATTATGAAGATAACAGAAAGGGAGTTGGCCATGGCCAAAGACATTGCCTCAAATTATCAAAATGAATACCGAATTTCTTCTCATGGGATTAAATAATTGAAAGAGAAAGTAAAGGGGAATATGACTCTCATTGAAGCCAGGAAAATTATCTGGAACGATATTATTAATATAGAGGATAACATTTGGGAATTTATTTCAATTGTTGCAAAGGAGAAAGCCATGGTCAGATATTTGGAGAGTTGTAAATAAAAGATCCAGCAACGTGCACAATTTTCCAAGAAGATAATTGATTTTCTTAATTCTAAGTCATCACAAGAATTAAGAGAAATGCAAATTGAGGACAAAACAAAATTGGTGCTGGAAATTAATAAAATGGCGTTGAAGAATTTATATAGAAATATAGCTGAGACAAATTTGGGAGAAATTAAAGAATCTGTTTTGAAATTCAACACCAACTTTGATAAAAGAACTAGGGCAAGATTGCCTTCATGCTGGGATCAATAGGGAAATTCACTGCCCTGGGAGACTTATGAAACTTTTCTGGTAGAAGCTAAAAGCAAGATTGGCACCTCTCATGAAAAAACAACAGTTCTGAAAGGAGCAACAATTGTAAATTATCTTCACAAGGATTTTTAGCTGTTATGGTTAATTATAACTCTTTTTTACTGGGAATCCAACTTACACTCGAATTAATAATTTCATAATGGCTCATAGAAGGTGTGTAAAGAGTCAGAGCTCAAATGTGACAGTATGGAAGAAATGTAGAGAGTGGATGTCCCCTACAGCAACAACAACAGAAGTTGGACCCTCTACAAATGACCCTGCACAAGAATCACAAATCACTCAATGAAGAAAAGCCACCTGTTATTTCATTAGAATTTTTCAAAAATGTATTTGTAAAAATTATATATATATATATATATATATATATATAGATTTAATTTATCATAGATAAAGTCCTTCGAAGGATCAAATAGACTAAAGAAGTTCAAGTAGTTAGTAGTTTTGACAGTTGACAGTTCCATAACTATCATCATTGTAATCATCATACAAAAATAAATTTTGGAGAACTAGGAAAGGTTTCGAGTTTTTGACTTCAGAAGGCAAAAAGACTTTTCTGTGTAATTTTTTGATCTTCTTGGAGATTTGAATAAAGTTTTTTCAAAGTGATTCAAAACAGATTTTTAATGTGATATGTGTTCTCATATATTTGTGTAATCATTTAATGTTTTTCTTCTATGGGAAAGAGTAATGAAGCAATTGGTCTTTAATGATACAGTTTCACTGAATTCATAATATTTGTAAGTTAAAATTAAATAACCTTAATATGCGCTCCTCTTTTTTGTATTTCCATTCATCTGTCTTCCATATTTCTACTAAAGTTTAAAGCAAGAAATTATGCTACAAGTAATCTGTTGTTCAAAATTGTCAAACATTTTTTTCACCCCTTTACGATAACTTAAATCACATTCATTATCAGAGCAGCCACTTTGAAAGGTGTTTTTATTCCAAGAAGATTTCATAACTATTACCTGTAAAAAGAATACTTTTGAAGTTTCACAGTGGGACAACAAATCAATCTTTTTTATCATTGGGCACCAACCTCTACTCAGCTAGGGGTTGTCTCCTAAGGTACCATCTGTTTCAGTTTTGGTGACCAGTTGGTGAGCCTTGTGCTTGAGTTTTGGAACTGACCTAGAGCCGAGTTGGTTATGGCCTGGAAACCATAGAAGTAGCATGAGGACATGGAAGCCTAGAGCTAATATCATTCTTGTCTAGTTGTAAGTCACCCTAGAAGGTGGGAAACACTTAGGGATTGCAAATGTGAAGAGAAGGGTATGCCACTTGGGTGTAGCTCTCGGGGGAAGTGTGAGCCTTTGGCTGGAGCCACAATTTTTGTGTTGGTACCTTAGCCAATGACATATTGACGTTTTTATGGTGTAAATCATTGCCCATGGAGTTGCAGCCCCAACTCAGGGGTGACCGGTGGTTCAGATTGATGAACCACGCAATCTATGGCTGGGTGGAAGGTGGAGAGCCCACAACTAATTTGTCATTTTATTTTGATAAGTGTTCATGTTTAATGTTGTGCTAATTTATGAATTTATGTTTGAAACCCTAGTTTTAGGGTTTTGTGGTAAAATGTTTGTAATTATCTTTGTATTTGGATATGCATTCATGTATTAATTATTTATATGTTTTAAATATTGCATTATAGGAATTTTTCATTACATTCACGCTAACTAGGTGCTTCCAAGTGAAAAAAAAAATTGTGTCAAGGTTAGGGCTCTCATGCTTCTGTAGTTAAATTATACAATGTGGTGGTGGTAGTGTTGCCTAGCAGGGCGTTTGGGACGTTACACTCTATAGGTGGTATTCTAGAGGTAACACCAAATTAAGTAAAGGACCATGAGATGTAATTACAATAATAATCATGTCTAATAATGGAGGAGTTACTCAATTTTAGATAGGGAATCTATTAGATAAATCTAAGGCTGACATCCTCAACTCATTAAGCTCACAATTGTTTCTTGTTTCCATTAGTATATTGAAGCATCTCCTCCCCACCCAACACACATTCTGCCCCTGGCACCTATTTACCCTGTTGAGAGAATGAGTGTTATCCTTCCTACCCAATATCAATTCTCCAAAGTGACATGTCAAACTCTTAAAAAGTATATTGTTCCAACCACCTTGAACCGTAAAGAATATGACTTACTCTAGGTACCATCCTCTTCACCTTTGTCTGTCAAATGAAAAATTCACAACTTCCAATAATTTTATGGCCCTTCACATTTATGTTCACGTAACTTTATATCATGTCAAATTTAGGTTCAATTATATATATATATATATATATATATATATATATATATATATATATCTATATATCTATCTATATATATATATATTGATTTTTTGAAAGGTCTAAAGTCTTAGAATCAAAGAATATAAATGTTAATCAAAGTAAAACAAGGTACACTATGAAAGTAAAATAATTATTAAAATTTAAATATAAAATCTATTGCATATAACTAAATAAATTATAACCAAATAAAATTGCATACATTCAAATTAGGTCATCAAATAATTGTTATTTAGAAAATATAAGAGCCAAATAATACACTTTTTTTTTCCACTGGAAAAATCCGTAACATTTCATTAATATGAAAGATTACATATGTAGATGCTTTACGCATATGCCATGTTCGATGATTCTCTGTACATTTTACACAAAATTGCATGTCTATGTTGTTTTGGTTTCTGCTCAGATTTGCTATGTAGGCTGTATAGATTTTGATGCCTTTTTGGCATCCTTCAGTCTGTTACAAAAAAGATTATACAAAAAACTGTCATATATAATGCTGCTGTCATACTGCTGTTATAATTTAAGTCGCATGTAGACCCACTGTAGGGTATGCCGGGTCTATATATGGGCGATGATAAAATTTTTGTTCCTGTTGATCCAAAATCTCGGATATCTCCCAATATCCTTGCTCCATCAGCGCGGCCTCCTTGGAAAATTTGTCAGCATCCTGGTTATGTTCCCTGTAGATATGTGAAACAGTGATATGGTTAAAAGCCTCTTTGAGCTGAAAGACTTCATCAAGAATGACGCTGAGTGTGTGCGAGTGACATGTAGAAATTCTATTGAACCAATTTATGATAATCTGTGAATCCCCGAAAATGTTGATGCTAGTGCAATGATGGCTTAATGCAAAGTGCAACAGATGTCGCAAGGTTATGAGCTCAGCAAAATTGTTTGTTCCAACACCCAATCCCGCTTTTATGATGTAGGAGTGTTTTTCAGTTAAATGCAGGATGAAGCCACCTCCACTGCTTTGAACATTTGCTGCTCCGTCAAAAAATGCCCATGGGGTACCCCGATCGATGATGGGAGGAGGGTTTGTTCTGCGCAGTTTTGGGGGAGGCGGATCAGGAAGCTCGTTGAATGCAGAGATAATGCCAGCTTCTATAAGGGGCCAATGGATGGCCCTCTCTTCGAAAATCAATTGGTTCCTTGTTTTCCAAATGGACCAATTGACTATAATGGGTAAGTTTACTGCTTTCGAGCCCTTGTTTTGATTGCCCCATTCTATCCAAGCGTTTATTAGATCAGTACCGCTCCATTCCCCTGTGAAATGTGTAAATGGTTTAATGTTTTTCCATACTTGCTGTACAGAGATGCATCGCAAGAATAGGTGTTCTGTAGATTCACTATCGGCTTTACACAGTACACATCTCGTTGGACCATATATGGCACGGCGCATGAGGTATTCTCCTGTGGGTATTTTGTTCCTGAGAACACACCATGTAAAGAGTTTCGATCGAGGCGAGGCTGTTAGCTTCCAAATATTCTGCCACCATCTGTCTAAGACTTCAGGTTTCCTCTGCTTGATTATCTGAATGTAACCCTCCTTTGGAGTGTATATCCCGCTTTCTGCCTGATGCCAAACAAGTTCATCTGATCCCTCCATAATTCTGATGTGGGATTCTATCAGTGCCGCACAGTATTCGCGCCAGGTTGTGTGCCATCTTTGCGGGAGGTTAAGTTGGGTGGCTGTCTTCCAAGCCTGATGGAAGATATCAGATTGCTCTTGATCTGCTATCTGTGCAATCACCCTAATGCCATGAGCTGTGAGGAATTCCACCAGCGCTTGTGGAAGCAGATGTCTCCCCCCACAACCACTCCAGGGGTCTAATCCTATACGAGCTCTGTCTCCATTCCTTATTCGCCATACAATGTTGTTCCTGATGAGCGGAAGAGAGTGAAGGAGAGCTTTCCAAATTGAAGATATGCCAATTTTGTTCCATGTAGGGAGCCTGGCCCATTCGATAATGTTGAGGGGCCAAATATATTTGTGGTAGGTGATTTTTGTCCATAGGCTGTGAGAGGTCAGCAGGGCCCAGCCCATTTTGGCTGCCAGGGCACTAGCAAAAGAGGGGAGATCCTTCAAACCCCAGCCACCCCATTTCTTGGGTAGGGCAATCTTGCTCCAGCCAATCCATGCAAATGTGCGCTTTTCTTTATTGCCCGCCCATAAGTATCTATTACAGAGATGCTGGAGCTTTGAAAGGATATTCCGAGGGATCCAAGCGAGTGCCATCCAAAAGACCGGTGTTGCTTCCAAGACTGATTTGATCAATGTTAATCTTCCTGCTCTGGATAGATATCTATAGCACCAGCAGGATATCCTCTTTTCCATTTTAGTGACCAGCCAGACCCAATCCGCGATCTTTTGGTTGGTGGGTTTTAGCCAGTAACCGAGATATTTTAACCCCCTGTCCAGGGGCTGAGTGGTGTAAGGGAATGCTTGGCTGGCTGTGAAGGATTCATTAACTGTGGTGCCAACCAATGTAATGGTAGACTTTTCCCTGTTGACCTCCATCCCAGTGGCATGTGCAAATAGCTTTAGGATCCTGTTGAAAGTGGAGGTATCTTGTATGCTGCCGTCTAGAAGGATAAGGACATCATCAACGAACAGCAGATGTGTAAGAAAACACTCCTCTGATATTTTAAGGCCTCTGATAGTTCCATCCCTTTTAGCTGAAATAATGAGGCGGCTGAGAGCTTCCATAACCAGGAGAAAAAGCAGGGGAGATAGTGGGCAGCCTTGTCGCAGCCCTCTCTCAGAGTGGAAGAAATGTGAGGCTGCTCCATTAATCAGAATGCTATAGGTGGGGGATGTAATGCATGCCATGATCCAGTTGATGAGTAGATGTGGGAAGCCCAGATGTATAAGAATCATCTTAATAAAGAGCCAGCTAACTCGATCAAAGGCTTTGGAGAGGTCGATTTTAAGGAGGATGCATTTGAGATGCTTGGTCCATATGGAGTGAATAGCTTCCTGTGCAGATCCGATGGCTTCGTGTATCTGTCTGTTTTCCAAGAATGCAAATTGCTGGGGGGCAATATGCTTAGACAGAATGGGCCTGATCCGGTTTGCAATGATTTTGGAGATGATTTTATAGAGGACATTACACAATGAGATAGGTCGAAAGTCGTCAAAGGATGTAGGAGAGTCCAATTTGGGGATGAGTGCAATGAAAGTGGAATTTATGGCGTGGTAGAGCTGGCCCGAAGTTCTACTCTCCTCAACCACCTTCAGGATATCTTCTCCAATGATGTCAAAGAATGCAATATAGAACTCAATAGTCCATCCATCTGGACCTGGACTCTTTTCCTTCTGAAACCACTTGATGGTACTTTCTAATTCTTCCATGGTGACCGGATCGGAGAGTGCACCAATATCTTCATTGTTTACAAACCTAGGAAAATGAGAGGCCACATTGATGATTTCAGCTAGGTTTGTTCCAGCAGGGCTCTTGAAAATTCCTTTGAAATGAGTCGAGCCAAGATGGGAGAGCTTATTGAAGGTATCCGCCAGTCCTCCATCCGGGAGGGGGAGGTTCCAAATGGTATTTGCCACTCTCCTTCCTTTTGCGAAGTTATGGAAGAATCTTGAGTTCTCGTCCCCAGCTTTTAACCACAAAGCCCTACTCCTCAGCCTGAGCGATTCCTCCCTGAGCTTGAGGATATTTTGCTTTTGCTTCTCCAAGTCTACTAGACGAGTCTTGTTCTCCCCTGAGATGAACCCCAAGTTTCTCTCATCCAAGAGGGCTTTAAGATCTGCTTCCACCATAATGAGCTGTTCATCCTCCCTTGCCTTTTTTGTCTTGGCCCACTCAATCACTATGTGTTTGAGTTCAGTCAGATTTTTGACAAAGCCCCTTGCCAACGAGGATTCTCTATTAATGGGGTGGGCTTGCCAATAATCCGAGACTATTTTGGAGAAGCTTGGATCCTGGAGCCAAAGGTGGTTAAACTTGAAAGGAGCTTTTGGCTTTGGATGGGGGCCCATGATCTCCATTAAAATTGGAGAGTGATCAGATATGCCTCCAGATCCAACCCACTGCTTGTAATGGTGTAGCTGGTGAATCAGAGGGCCTTTCATCAGGAATCGATCTAGCCTACGAGCCAGAGCTGTTGTCCCAATCCTTCTGTTCCTCCACGTTGGGAGAGGGTTCTGCATGGGAATGTCGATAAGATCATATTGCTCTAGAATGCTTCTCATAAAATCTGAGATGGAATCTACTTGCGCCAAAGAGCCCCAAGACTCCCGAAACCCCATTGAGAAATTTAGATCACCCCCCAGGATGATGCGATCCAGAGACATCAGGCTCCTACTGAGAAGAGTTCTCCAAAAGCTTTCCCTCTGCTGGCATGGACCATAAACATTGATGATGCGCAGGGGGAGACCCAGGTCCATTGAAAAAATGTCAGCTCCCATAAAACCAAGACCTCCCCAGGAAGAGTCCAATCTGATGGTTTTTGGGTTGTAGCCCATCGCCAGTCCACCTGATCTACCAATGGCATCCATAGCTATGAAATTCCATATGGGCGATATAGAGCTCAGGGTGTGGGAGATGGACTCAGCGGGGCCTAGCGTTTCTTGAAGGAGAATGACATCCGGGTGTTCGACCTCAAAAAGTCGTTTGAGTGCTAGTTTTTTAGGGGGACTAGCCAAACCCCTGCAATTAAAGGAGAGGCACTTCATGGGGGACCCCTTTTCGGGGGGTTTGTTGCTCTAAGGACCCCATCAATGGTGGATTGACGACCGGATGCCACTTCAGCTCCAGCACGTCTGATAGCCTTGTTTAGATCAGATTTCCTTCCCCTGGTGGAGGAGGATCCCGAGCCCATAGGAACAATGCCCAGCCCTATCTGGGGATCAGAGGATTCCGGATGAGAGGTCCGGGGTCGGAGGGAATAAGGGTGAGGGGGGATTTTCTTTACAGTAGATTCAGGGGGAGGCGATGAAGGAGGCGACGGAGCGAGAGGGAGGGAAGGTGGAGCAGTGGAGGGTATCAATGGGGGCGGGGGAATCATGCAATGCACCATAGAGCATGTAATAGAATTAACAAATTCTGATGTATGTGCAGATGAGATAGAGGGAGAAATAAGATTTGTACCCGTGGATTGAGCGGCTGCAGCAGCTGCCCGAGCCCGCGTCATAGGAGGAGAGGGCGTGTCCTTGATGTTCTTCGCTGGACATTCCTGGGCGCCTTGGGGTGCCGAGAATCCATGCGACGGAGGTGGAATGTATGGCGAGGTCCCTCTGGAGGCTATGGGGGAGATCTTTGGAGAGCTGACCGGACGATTGATCAATGGGCAATCCTTGTATAGATGCCCCACTTGATGGCACCGGTTGCACCGGAAGGGGACTCCTTCATAATCCAGAATCTGATTGCGCCTATGCTTCCCCCATTGCAGAGTGATTCCTTCCTCCAATCCCTCCCGGGTATCCAGATGTACCAGAATACGGGCCACTGTTCTCTTTCGAGTGTCGATGTAGGATCGATCATGATCCAAATAAGTCCCCAAAGCATTTCCGATCCTGATGAAGGCTTCTTCACTCCAGTATTGTATAGGAAGCCCCGGAAGTCACACCCACAGTGGCCCTGCTGCAATTTGTTCTTTCTCAGGATCGAATAAAGGGCTCCATCTCTTTAATAGCACAGGTGCAGTCTCAATGTGCCAATATCTTTCAAGTACCGCATTCGTGTGCCCTTCGTTTGCAAAATGGAGGGAGAACCACCCTCGTGGGAGAACCTGTACCTCCGGCAGTTGTGAGAGCAGGGCTCCCCAGATCTCTTTTACCCAACGCATCAACCTTTCCGCCGTGAAGGTACGCCCCCGCACATGACCAACCAACACTGTGCGTGCTATAGCCATAGTTTCCTCAAAGTCCGAAGGGTTGCCGAAGGTAACAGTGATGTCTTTCCTTGTTGCCCTAACACACTTCGATTTCTGCTTCTTGGTGCGTGGAGCCGACGGATGTTCCGCGAACGGGTTTGTGTCCCCAGCCGGTGAGGGCTTTGAGGGTTTTATGTTAATTACCGGCGTACCGAAGCACCCAGAGGGTTTTGCCCCATTGTCCGGGAGGGGATTTGTCGCATTTGCCCTCTGAACTGTTTGAACCCTCGGATCTTCCTGAGCAATATGTGAATCAGGCAGCGGAGATGGGATCTGTTCAAGAGTCCATGTATCAGGTGGTAAGGAGGCAAGGAGAAATGTTGTACCGGGCGAGAGAGGCGGTGCCTCCAGACCGATAGATGATGGGGAAGGATCCGGCAAGGAAACCACCGGCAAACAGTCCTGTGCGCGTGAAGCCTCAGAAGTCGGTGGAGCGAAACCCGGGGAAGCTAGATTAGGGTTAGCGAAAATTAACTGACCTTCCAACGGATCCTCGGAATAATCCACGAGGTCCATTTCCCGTTGACCCTCCATGCCGGACAGTGACTGCAGGCTCCCGTCGATGGCGTCGATCTGTCAGCAGCTCGGTGCCCTAACTTCCGAAGTCCCCTCCGGCCTGTGGTCCTGCAGCTGCGGTCTGCGGCTTACCCTAATCCAACGCGGTTTAGTTTAACGAACGCCGTCAGAGCCATTTCCGCTCCCCCTTTTGTCTACTATATATATATATATCCGCCAAATAATACACTTATCTTACTATAGTTATTTATTAAACATAACTGGTTCAAACTTTTCATGCCTTTATACATTTTTGTTTTTAATAAAATCTTTGAAACTGTTAAAATAAATCATCTAAATGTAGTATATATATATATATATATATATATATATATATATATATATATATATATATATATATGAGAGTTTTATTGAAAAACAAAGTTGGTATCCAACCGAGAATCATTACATTTCTTCAAAATTTCCAATATTCCTTGCAAGTTTGAGATTGAGCATAGAGGCTCAATCCATTCCCTCAAGTGATTACCCCATAATACAAAAATTATAGTCTCGTTCCAACTAATCTTTTTCCAAAATACTCTTAAGATCCAAATATATTTACATTCCATTTTTCACGACTTTTTTTATTCAATTTTGACTGAATTCTAGGTTTCCTTGGAAAAATATTTTTTCCCTTCTCCCCCACTTGAATCCAACTTGCATTTTTTGTTGTGTATGATGGATCACCCTTAGATGAGTGAGCATAATTGTCTTCAGTTTCTTCCTTATCTACCTGATCTGCCCAAGAAGTTGTTTTTCCAACTTTTACCATTGAATATTCAAAGGGGGATCTGACTTTCACTCGAGTATGTTGTGCTTTCTTTGTCACTGAATCCGGAAGGTCATCATACACTTTTTCATGATTAATTTTTGCTTCCTTTGATGAATCAACTTTGACAATAGCTCTTTCATCTTTTACATTTTATTCTTTCTTACCTTAAATATCTTCTTCTTTATATACTGTATGAACAACAAAATTATATATTCATTAACCATGTTTTATGAATTACAATTGCCCTCATATGTATACTAATACAAGAATCATCTCAATGTAACCAATATAATGGTATATTATATCCAATGTTGTGGCCAATTTTGAATTCATTTATATGTAAAAATTTTGTAAGTGTAATCATTTAATGTGACAACTAAAAAAAGGCACATTTTTATTTATTTTCTTTTTCTATTTTGATTCTTTAGAGTTTATAGCATTAAGTTTGCTAATGTTTTTACTGCAAGTGATGCATTAATTATAAACAAAACAATAACTTGACCGGGAAGAGAGACATGAGATAATTAGAGGAACTACACATTGCTAGTGATTGGTCTATCTTTGTGAGGAGTGTATATAGTTTATATCTAGATCATCCATGTGTATTATTTAAGAAAATAATGTTTAACCTTTGATTTAGCTAAATTCTTCGTAGAAAATTAAAGTCATGTTACATTATCTAAGTCCCAGAAAGTTGCATTATATAAAATTTCAAAACTATTTTGGTTAATAGGTTTCGCTTGTTAGCTCAATTCTTTGACCTTTACAATTTCAAATAATCCTAGCTAAAAAAATATATAAAACAGATTTTTATTTCTTAAAATTAACCAAGTCATTCATAATAATAAAACAATGCATAGACAATTAACTTATAAATTGTTTTCTTCCTCTTTTATTTGAACTTTACATTGCAAAAAAATTACACCTAGGCAATAGATACACTTTGCTCACTCTATTTTTATTTTCTTGCATATGGAATTTTAACATTCCAATGGAGCAATAAAATATACCCTTGAAATTTAAACAATCCCAAATCTCTAATATTTGAAGTTTCAACTTCTCCTTCTCTACATCCACATATTATTTTGCCAATTAATTATTTTGATATGTAACTTTTAAGACTATGAAAGGAAAAACAATTTTTGTGTGTGCATGTGCATACGCAAGCACTTTTATACTTTCTCCTTCTTTTATGGCTTTCTTCTTATAAAATAAAATCTTTAACTAAATTAAAAGTTAAACTTTGCATTTGCATCTTGATTTTAATGTCACAATATATCATCAAACATTTCAAATAAACTTATAAGTTAATTATTGTAAAAAACATACAAAACATATAATTAGAAATTGCCTCCAAAGGTGTAATGGCATGCTGATAAAATGCAGTTAGTGTAAAAAGATCACTTTGAGAAGAAAATCTCTTAGTTGATATTTAATATTCTAAACATGAAGTTTGTGTGGAATTTTGATCTTAAGAGAAGGGTTGCAATTGCTTATGTGTCTACAGTTTGAAACTACAAAGGAAGAGTTGTGATTACAGAAAACATGGGCTACAAGTGATCCCTGTAAGGTAAAATTGGGTTGCTAGGACTTGCTAAAACAGGTTGGTTGAGGCTTGTGGAAGCTCGTAGTTTAACTTATAATATAATTACATGAACCAAATGTTCAATGCATCAAGTATTTCCAATTGACCAACATTATATCAACATTAATATCCATGTCCTTTTGGGATCACATGCATGAGAACTTGAATAATACACCCATTCACTACAAAAGGTGGATTTCCAACTACCTAGAGATTTTTTGAGTATTTGTTCCCATGTGTTTGTGGGATTCAATTTATAAATATAAGTGAGAGAATGTGTTACAATTTTCATTGTTTATGGTGATCCAGGTGGATATTGGTGACCACCTGCTTATTCACCTAGACCTCTAGTCAGTTTCATCTGTTTCCTTGATTATAGCAGCATTTAGTATTTTTAACAGTTTTTCGGGTCCTAAAATTTTGGACTTGTTTTGACCCCGCTAAACGATGTTTTCTTTGAGGGTTGCAGTTGGCCCATACTATAGGCCGGTAGAAAATATTGTATTACTTAGGGAGATCTTTCTAACGAGGTATTATACGTGAAAAACAGAGATCATATGACCAAGTTACGACCCTAGGAAGTTGTCTTCCCAACTAACCCCAACGGGGTCAACAAAATCTTGGCGTTCCATCTCCTGGGATTAGGGTTTTGGCTATTTAGTGTTTTCCCTTGTTTTTAAATAATAAAAATTCCCTTGTGCCTCATTGTAATGCACTTGAGAGGTATGTAGCTGATGAGCACCAGTATTGCAGCAAGAATGCTGCAACTCTTGGGGTTACCAGCTTTACTTTATCAACTCGGGCTTTGTACAAACTTGGAGGTGACAGTGTTGTATACACAAGTAAAAGTGATGGTTCTACCTTTTATCACTGCTCAGCTGGCGAGAGACCACTAGGGTTTTCAAGCCAGACTTCTATGGATTCAGAATAATCTTGATTATTGATGAGGGAAAGAGAAATCTACTCTAAGAGAAAGCTTGTCTACTGCATTAAGGAAAAAAAACTAAAATCCGATGCTAAAACACACCATTTCCTGCCTAATGGGTAATAGACTATGTTTCAGAAAAAATTCTAGGTTAACATGTATGAAATTCAACTATCTTAAGCATGTAAATTCAAAGCATCAACATTCTACCACTGTGCATGTAAATAGCTACAACAAATCTGTTTTTTCTTTTTATCTTTTTATGGAAAAACAAGTGAAAGCTAATCTCTTTTGGTGATGTGGCAGGTGGATTAGGGATGTTGGTGGATGGTTAGAAGGTTTGGGATACCTTTAGGTGATCTTGTTTGGCTTTCTAGAGTTTTTCCCTCAATTCGGCCTCAAAACAAGCCACTACAGGAAAACCTACAGGATTCCTTGTATTTCTACATGATACAACTGAGAGAAAAACAATGGGTGCTAAAGGTGATGGAATGCTTAGGGAAGGTGGTTGGTGGATGGAATGGAGTGAGAAAATGCCTAGGATCACTCAAAACTCAAAACCAAGGTTGGGAGATGGTTGGATTTACTCAACATGCTTGGAGGAGTTTCCTTGAAAAATGATGAAATTGGTGAGGGTCTTAGTGAAAGTGAGGAATGATCATGGATGGATGAATTTGGAAGGAGGTTTCTTGCTATGAGATCTCTCTCTACTTCTAAAACACTTGCACTACATCAAACATTGATATTTGCCAAAAAATCATGTAAACAAGAAGAATTTCAGTAAGTTAGAAAAACATAGTTTAATGAGCTAGCTGCCTAATTCATGCACGAGGAAAATTTGCAGAATAAGATGAAGTCATTGATGAAATCTACTGTAAGACTGAAGATGGAAGAAATGGTAATTAAATCCTACACTTTCAAACTGATCAAATGCTGGTTCAAGTAAAATAAACCCTAAATTCTATGAGAAAGTAGAATTCTGTCTTTTTGGGGCTGCATAGGAGTCCTTTCCTCAAATCATGATCCCCGAATGAAGAGGTGAGGCCAAGACACCTACTGACAGCTTTTGGATGCTCCTTTTATCCCTTCTAATCGACTACTGAAGTAAAGCACAAATGTAAGCAAACTAATAAACAAACTAATCAAATCTACACTACTTGCAATGAAATACTTCTAAGGACAATTTAACCATGAATCTATGAAATTAATCTAAGCATACAGATACAAGAAGAGGAGCCTTTTCTGCTAGGGTTGGGCCCTAACCCAAGAGATTCATCCCTCTGAGTTAACTCAATACTGGATCAAGAAAAATCTCATTCTCATTATCAAAACAAAAAATTACATAGCAATGTCTTCCACAAGTCTGGAGCTAAAAAATAACTAGTGTTTTTACAAAAAAAATTCGAATCCTAATGAGGCTCTAGGCCTCTTTATTTATACAACTGAAGTCCCCAATGACTTCCTTAAATCTAGGGAGGCTCGGATGCCAACCTTGAGATAAACTGACTCTTTGATTGTCACTTGCTTGATTGCCTTTTGATCTTCATGAGTTGGCTGCTTGTACTCCGAGATAGTGTGATTGATGGAGGAATATTCGAATGAGGGAGGAGTAAATGAGGAGGATTTACCTCCTACAATATCTCTTCTTTGTCCCATTCAAGTTTCAGCCTTTAATCATGCCAAAATTCCTTGATTTTCTCTCACAAACTTGCATTCAATGCACATTAGTCCACTATCTCACTTTGACTCATCTCATTAAACAAAATATAATCAAAACATGTAATAGATTGTGAGAAGAGTTGATTTGACTAAGCTAGGAGGTGAATTAAGGTCCATATAGTTACCCAATGATGAGGATCATCATCACCCCCTACTGAAAGTGTTGCTCGTCCTCTGAGCAACTCAATCAATATCCATATCTTTCATAGCCCTGGTGGCCTCCCTGACATCCCATGCTTCTGTTGTGGTCTCTTCTTCTTGTGCATAGAATCCTGCCTTCCTTTCTATCTCCTCCCACTGATTTCTTTCTTCCTCCTCCTTCCTTCCTTCTAACATCCCCAAGAGCAGTGGCGGACTGATTCTCAAGCCAATCCAATTGAATTTGAGCCTTTGGATGGTTTGCTTATACATGGGTGTCCTATTCAGTGCCTCTCTCATTCTTTGAGGAGAATGGTACTCTCTGATTTTTAAACTGTATGGCAGAGTATTCCATCTCCTTTGGAAAACTTGCATGCTATCATCCCCTAACAACCTGAACATATCCTCAAAATGTATGATTGCTTTCTCTTGGGCAGCAAGATACCTGGGTGCAAGTTGAGGATCATTTGCAATTAAATTATGTGTGCTGATGATAGCCATTGGATTTTACTTCTAAACTCTTATCATGAGAGGCTCTATTTGTTCTCTTGCCAATATCTTCTTCATTTCTGCAGCCCTTGCTTTCTCATGGTTCATCCATGATGCCAAGGCCATTAACTGTAAATCCCCTACTTTTGCATTAGGGTCCCATACATTCAGATTTGTCAAGGCCATGTTATGCAAGTAGAACTCAAACATCTTAGCCCTATCCTCCCACGTGCTTTGATCACAAAGATTAATGAACTGTCTATAATCTTGGAATGACATAGTGCCTCTCTATGCTAGGGTATTGATTTGGAACTGCAGCCACTATTCCTTAAGGTATAATGCATAGGACTTAGCTGGCATCCTGCAATGTATTGCCTCTAAAGATAGACTGGCCATAGTTGCTAATTGATTCTCATTTTCTTGCGGCTGTCCTTTCAACCATGCATTCTCTGCCTCCAACTGAGTTTTCATTATGGCCTCTTTGCCCCTTAGGCTACTTAGTTCTCTACCCATCTCTTTGAGCTTCTCCTCCATGTGACTTATGTCCTCCACTCCCTTGGACTTGGAAATTTGCATCCATCTATTTGTTCTGGGTCTTTCTTTCTCAAGCTTAAAGAATAATGGGATGGCAATTTTTTGTGGAATGACCCTACCCCCTTCAATAAATCTGTAGTAGGAGTTAAGGTTAGGTTGAGGACTAGGTTCCCTTAGCTCTAGGTCCTCCTTCTTTGGTTCTTGCTGCATACTCCCTTCCTTATCCAATTTTTGAGTTTCATGTAGGTTTAGCAGAGTTTCCTGTAGGATTGCCCCTGCTTCCTATAGGTCCTGTTGTGTATCCTATAGGATGTATTTTCCCTTAGATGACGCAGATATAGCCACATGACTTCTCTCATAAGTGATAGGAGACTTAGGGGAGGTTTGTGCTGAGGATCCTTCTCCTTGAGTTTTAATAAGAGGAGCCATATTTTCCTGCTGTTTAGGTGAGTCTTCAATAACAATGGGAACCTTGGTGGGAGTTTGAGGTTTTCCCTGCCTTATCCTTGTACTCTTTCTTTTTCTAAAGTATAATGGGGTTTGTCTCTGTCTTTTTCCTTTTTGTTTGATATGGGTGCTAAGGGAAGTGAGGGCAATTGCTGCCTCTTTCTCAGTGGGTTTTGGAGACACCATGGGTGACTCCTCCTTGTCTTCTGCATTCTCTTTTCCATTCCACCTTTCATCTTTGTCTTTCTCCTCTTCTTCACCTTGTTCATCAGTTTCCTCCTTGGCATATTCCTCTGTTTCTTCACCACTTTCCTTCTCTTTATCTTCCTCTTCTTCCTCATCTATTTCCTCTTCATCCCTCTCTAGATCCTCATCTATTTCAGTTTCCTCTTCATCCCTTTCACTGGAAGTAGGTATTTTGTCATATGTGAGGGCTTTTATATCCTCCTTTGTCTGTATGTCTCTGAAAGTTTCCCATGTGATAGGAATTCTAAGGTTGTGGAGGGCATCTTCTATGATGAGTCTAATTAACCCATGATGGGTCAGCTGCTGGTAGTTTCCTTCCTTCACTTTTATGCTCATATCTATTAGGGATTGAAGAAGGAAGTAGGGTATGCTGAGTCTGCTTTGAGGAGGTGTATCTACTCCAAACCTCAATTCTTCAAGAAGCCTAAAGTGGTATCCATATACCACACTATACCTACCTTCACATGATATGTATTTGATAAGGTGGTAGCTTATTTCATTCCAGGGGTATGGTAGGCTTGCTCTTCTCACTCCATTCTTGTCTTCCATGGCCTCCTCTCCCTCTAGAAAGAATTTCTTCTTTGCAGTTTGGCTATTTCCCTTGTCTTCCTTTCTCCAAGGCACTCCTAAGGGAAGTGTGGTAATTCTGCTTATGAGTTCAAGGGTGAGCTCTATGGAGAGGCCTCTCACCACAACAGTGGCATGGGTCCTGGTCAGTGGAATGAGGGAGAGAGAAAATCTCTGGCTACTTCATCATCATACCCCCTTAATTTCTCAAAGTGCCCCATCCAATTATGCCTTGTGAATATTTATAGCATAGGAGGGTGTTGGTGAATCCTTATAGTGTTGATGGGCTCCCTTCTATTAAACCCCCCTGTCATTTTGTCTGGTGAATGGAGGAGCATAGATGTATGATACAAAATTCTAATGAAGGAGGAAATGGGACTGAAATTTCTATGGATACAATTCCCTTACACAACTATCAATTTCAATCAAACTAGAAGATTTTTTTGTTCCTTTCACTTGGAAAAATGGGAGGAAGTGTAGAGCCTACCTCCTTACAATGATTGATGTAGCCAACCCCTGTGTTTCCTCCTCTGAAATTTCTCACTGCCGATCCTGTACACTGCCTGCCTGTATCCTGTAAGATTCCTGTGGGATCCTGTAGGATTCCTGTGGGATCCTGTAGGAGGTCTTGCATAGGAAAAAATGAAGTTTCCCTCTCCTATAGGTTTCTCAAGGGCTGAGAGTGACTTTTCTAGAGTGAGCCTCGAGAAGATGAATGCATGTATGCATGGGGATCAACATTTATTTCCTCTTATGGTCAAGTTGAGTGAGGTGATGTCTTGGCAGCCGAGGTACGAATTTCTATTTTTGGATCATTGTTCCCCACTACCACATCATATTCCCCTCACCTTGTAATAAACTCCCACTTCGGGCATCCGTAGTCTTAACTGCTTATGACCTCATCCTCCTTTTCTTTGACTTGACAGCTGCCACATGTGTTAGGACCAATTGTTTTGTCCTCATTGACTGAACAAAGGTGGCCAAGTTAACTGGTCACCTTTCACTTATAAACCAACTCGTTCACAATATTTACACCTTTTGATTACATTATGCAAATGATAGAGTGAAGAGAGATACTTACCTGTGGTAACAATAACTTTCTTGCATGTGATTTCTCCCTCTTTTTTTTTTATATATTGTCCTTTGAAGATTTGCTTGATGTGCAAGTACCTGGTGTTGAGGGTGATGATGCTGCTGCTACTCTAGAGGAACTCCTTCTGCCCTTGGATTGCCATGCTTGAAACTTGCTACAACTTTATGATTTCTGTTTGGTGGGAGAGGCTGCTACAGGATTTCCTACATGATGTCCTGTAGCTGCTTCTCCCTCAAAATTTTTAATCAATTTCCACTGCTGGGACCTGAGGATGATGAACATGGATAGAGAGGAGGTCTAGGGGTGTGTGAATAATGAAAAATAACCTTCAGATGTTGTTCCCCTTACTCTCCCTCTCATCTTTTTTCTCTCTATTTTTTTTCCTTGAAAACTGTAATTTTTTTGAAAACTGATTTTTTTAATGATGAATGCAGGGGTGATCAAGGTGGAGAGTGGTATGGTAATGAGATGATGATGTAGGAACTTATTTTTTTTGACGGGTAGTTCATTTCCTTTCCCTAGGGCTGCTTCCTTTAGGATTCCCAAGCCACTGATCCTGTAGGTTTTCAGGGGATCCTGTAGGTTTACTGGGGATCCTGTAAAAAACATAGAACCCTTGCAAACTGAGTCAAATGAGTGAAAAAATGAAAGGAATGGTGGAATGGTGAATGATAATGAATGGAGAAATAAAAATATGAGTTGAATAGGTCCTTTTTGATTATCCATTGTTGCTCTGATCATCCTCATGATGACCTGCAAACAATATTTTCATATTTTTCTTTTCCCTCTTTTTTTTTGAAAACAACTAGTCTGCCTCCAAGAGGTTTTCATCTTAGCTGCTTGCCTTGGGCGCCTCAAGAGAGGTTTTCACCCAGAGATCTTTTTATTTCTCTCTCTTATTTTTTTTGACACCATTGGGCCTCCTCAAGAGGTTTTCAACCCAATAGTGGGACTCAAGCGCCCCATGGAGGTTTTCCCTCGAGTCTCCTTATTTTCTTTTTTCTGTTTTCTCATTGAATTGATGAGGCATGAATTGAGACTTAATCCACCACCATCACTTTTTTGTTGATACCATCTATGAAATCTTGCTTTGACAATTGCATTTTGTAAACTTTCAATCTGTGCCCATTAACAAGTAAAGGAATGGCCTCTGCATCTATGGTTCTGATCTGCACTGAACCATTATCATGACATCTCTCTATAACATAAGGCCCTAACCATCAAGTCCTTAACTTTCCCTTAAAGTCTTTATATCTGGAATCATATAACGAAACCCAGTCACCTTCTTGAAATTTCTTATCGCTGATGTTCTTATTATGCCAGATCTTCCTCTGAATTTGAGTTACCTATGTGTGTAGGAGGGCCTTCATTCTGAACTCATCTATACCATTCAACTGGAGAAATCTCTCTTTTTATGCACTGTTGAGATCTAGATCTACTTGGGCTACCATCCTCAATGTATTATACTCAAATTCAATGGACAACAAGGCCTTCTTCCCATAGACTAGCTCATAGGGTCTGAATCCAATGGGTGGTATTGTAAGCCCAGGTGGCCGCAACTAGTTTATCTGCCCAATATTTTCTACTGCTGCTAACTACTTTGTTTAGAATGCCCTCCAGTGCTCTGTTTGTTACCTTCACTTTCCCATTAGCTTGTGGGTGATAGGGAGTGGAGGTTCTATGCTTAATCTTGTGCTGGCTTAACAAGTCTTCAATCATGTTGGAGGTAAACTGGCTGCCTTGATCAGTGACCAGTTCTCTAGGGTACCCAAACTTGTAGAATACATTCTCCCTTAAGAACTCAACCACCTTCTCCTCTGTTTCTACCTTTATTGCCTTGGTTTCAGCCCACTTAGTCAGATAGTTAGTGCACACAATGATATATTACTTTTTCTTGGAAGGAGGGTCAATAGGCCCAATGAAATCCATGCCCCACTTTTCAAATGGCTCGAAAGTCACTTGAGGCTGTAGAGGAATTTCATCCCTTGGAGTAGGCTTTCCCATCCTTTGGCACCGATCACACTGACTAGTATATCTTTTCACATCTTGATGAAGAATGGGCCAATAATAACTAGCTTGTAACACCTTGAATGTTGTTGTCTTTGCTGCAAAGTGACCTCCACAAGGCCCATCATGACAAGTCAGAAGGATGTCAAAGACTTCCTCATCCCTGACACATCTTCTCAGAATTTGATTCGGGCCTAGTTTTAAGAGGTTTCCCCCAATCCAAGTGAATGGGGCGCTCTTCCTCACAATCTTTCTTTTCTCTTTGGAGGAAAAATTTGGTGGGAACTGTGCAGATACCAAATAGTTTGCTATGTCAGCAAACCATGGAGAGAGAATTGAAATGGTGAATAAGTGTTCATTCGGTAACCGATTATCAACCATTCCTTCCTCACTTGCAGGTAAAGTTAATCTAGACAAAAAACTGCAACAATTTTTTCCTTGGTAGGCTTATCAACAATGGTTAGATCAAACTGTTGTAATAAAAGTAACCATCTAATAATCCAGGCATTCACATCAGGTTTATTCATTAAATATTTGATTGTAGCATGGTCAATATGTACAAATGTTTGATAACCTGTAATGTAATTCCTAAATTTGTTCAATGAATGCACAACAACCAGGAGCTCCTTTTCGGTCACTGTGTAGTTCCGTAAAACCTTTGACAAATTATTATTGATAAAGTAAATAGCAGAAGGCAATTTTTCATCTATCTGGCCTAGAGTTGCTCTTATCGCTTTGTGCTAGGCATCAACATGTATATGCAAAGGAAGGGCCCACTTTGGGCCTCAGAGAATTGGTGCAGTGGTCAACTTGGCTTTCAAGGTGTCCAGGGGCTATTGACAACTTTTTGACCATATAAACTCAGAGTCTCTGCCCAAAAACCCAAATAAAGGAGAAGCTAACTTGCTGAAGTCTTTTATAAACCTTTGATAGTATCCAACTAACCCTAGGAAACTTCTGATATCTCTCTGCTTTTGTGGAGACGGGACCCTTTGGATGATAGTTATTTTGTTTGGGTCGACCTGCAGTCCTTGCTAGGATATTGAATGACCTAGCACAATCCCTTTAGTCATCAAGATCTCACATTTTTCGGGACTAAGGGACAGGTTCATTTCACTGAATTTGTTCAACACCTTACCTAAGTTGGACAGAGCCTCCTGGAAATCACATCCATAAGGTGTAAAATCATCTATATAAATCTCTACTACATCATGGACTAACTCGGCAAAGATACTTAGGACTGTTCTCTGGAAAGTGGCCGGAGCATTGCATAGGCCAAAAGGAAGCACCCTATAGGTGAAAGTACCCCAAGGACAAGTGAAGGTCATTTTATCCTGGTCTTACGGGCTGATCTGGATTGTAGCCATCCATCTAGGAAAGAGAAAAACTTTTTCCCTACTAGGCCATCTAGCACTCGGTCGATGAACGGTAGAGGGAAATGGTCCTTCTTTGTGGCTTTGTTTAACTCTTTGTAATTGACACAAATCCTCCACTTACCATTTTCATTTTGAACCAACACCAAAGGAGAGACCCAATCACTGCCGGAGATAGGGTAAATGAATCATGCATCTAGCAGCTTTTGCAGTTCTTCTTTGACTATATCTTTGAGAGTTGGATTCATCCTCCTTTGGGGTTGCCGGACTGGTTTGCAACCCTCTTTTATATAAATGTGGTGAGTACACACTGAGGGGTGCACTCCCTTCATTTCTTTGTAACTCCAAGAAAAAGCATCCAGGTGTTCCTTTAGCATGTTACACAACTTTTCTTCTTGGTGAACAGAAAGAGATGGTTTGATTTTCAAAGTTCTCGCAGGGACGAATTCTATGGTTTTGACACGGATAGGGGTGGAATCAGCTAAGCATAGATCAATTTGATGGTTGTTATGGGCTTCCTTTACTACTTCTTCTAAGGACAATGTATTGGGTGTTGGACTTTGGAGTATGTGTTCAATCAAATCATCTTCATCTAGTTGTCCCCCTCCCATGGTTGTTTCTAAGGTATAGAGTTGGGCGGAATAAAATTAATCTTGTTCTTCCTCCTCTTCCAGCCATAAAGGTAAGTCATGTTCTAGATATGGTCGGCAAGAGGATATAGGACTAACTACTTGGACATATGCCCAATCTTGATAGTCGTATTCCTATCCCTGTAGCTAACGTAGGCATTAGCAGTGGCTAACCAGGGTCTCCCAAGGATGAGTGGGTAACCAGTAAGCTTTCCCTTAGGTTGGAGAACTAGGAAATCTATAGGATATTCCCAAGAGTCAATGAATACCATCACATCCTCCACAATCCCCTCAGGTGTCACTGTGGAGCGGTTTTAAAGTTGCAGGATTGTTGTGGTCTTTCTCAACGAACCCTGGAGGTTGAGCTTGAGCATGGTTCCCTTGGTCATCACATTAATGGTAGCCCCAAGATCAATCAAAGTGTGTGGGACAATAGTGCCATTGATGTGCACATCTACTACAGGGCTTCTAGGGCCCAAATACTTTGGACAGATTACCTGCCCCAGCATGAAGTCGGACAATTGTCCAATGACATTAATGGTAGGGGCATCTCTTCTTTGCCTCCTTGGATGGTTGAAGCACTTATCCTTGATCAAATTGTTGTAAATAGGCACATCTTTTATAGCTTGGAGAAGTGGAATTTTGACACATAGGTTTTTCAATTCTCCAAGAAGTTCATTCTCTTCTGGGGTAGGCTGGAGTGGTTGGGTTAACCTCTCAGGAAAGGGTGGTAGATTTAATTTAGGCATGCTTTCCTCTATTTCTTCCTCAACCTCCCTAGGTGGAGGTAGAGGTTGGTTGCCCGGGAGTACCCTCCCAGATCTCAGATTGATTTCCTAAATTTTCACAACATAAGCAGGATAGGATGTCTCTCCACTGTATACTTGTTGTGCCTGTTTGTTGTTCGGGTTCAGATTTGTATGGGAAGGCATCTGGGGTTGTTTAGGTGGAGCAGGGTATAAAATCTATGGTTGAGTAGGTGGTGAAGGCAATAAAGCTGGAGCATTGTTGTATGGTGCCTCCACCCCTGGGGTGGTGCATTCCACTGAGGTTGTGGTGGAGCATATGGTTGAAATGACTGGCTGGTTGGCTGGGAATGATACTGAGGTGAAAAGGACCAAGGAAGAGGTGTAGACAAGGAAGGATGAGCAGGAGACCCCCAAGAAGGTATGGATGTGGTTTGGTTGGGGTTGTAATATGCATGGGATGACCCTTGCATGCCCTGCTGGTATGGCCTAGGCCCATGAGGTCTCGTTTGGTTTATGTAGTAGAGTTCTTAAGTTACCCCTTCAACTCCTTGATATACAAATTTTAATCTAGGGAGAGAAGGGGACTTGTTTGTGAAGTGGTTTTCTTCACATACTGAGCAGATTTCAATAGAATTCAATGGACATTCATTCCTAGGGTGCCTCCTGGTGCATCTAGAGCAGAAAATGGCTAAGGCTCTCTCTACTTCCTCCTGTTTTCTCTTATTTTGCATAGTGTCCATCTGTAGGGAAAGGGTTTGCAACATCTCACTCTTGAAATACTCTAGCATGTTTCCGATTTCTCCCTTGATGGATGTATTGGAAGAGGATGGATTGACCATAGGTTGACTACCCTTACCCTTTTTCCTAGATGCCCTAGAATGGTTTCTAAAGACAGTCTTGATATCCTAATAGGGTAACTGGTAGATGTACCCTCCTGATAACAAGTTTAGGGTATCCAGAAGATCTTCCCTTACTCCTCTAAGTAGGACTAGCTTCAGTGACTTAGGGTCAAGTGTTCACCTGGCCTTTTTGTAGCTAAGATGGAATCTTTCTTCATAATCCTCTAAGGATTCATCATGCCCTAAGGTCATCTTAAAAATTTCCTCTTTAGTGTATTTATACCTATAGTAGTCTCGATACTTGTTGTTGAAGGCTTGCTGCATCTGAGCCCAAGTTGTGATGTTATTCCCAGGTAAACCCATGAACCAACGCAAAGCTGCATCCTTGACAGTGGATGGAAATAGTTTCAGCTTCTGCTCATCATTGGTGTAGTGATAGGTTTGACATATGACAACAAATTCAAACAAGAAAGTGTCTGGATCTTCTAAGGTCGGGCCATGGAAATGAGGAAGGGCAGAGGGGCTTATATTCTTCATCTTAGTATCCCCATTGGTTTCCCTGATGGGGAAGGCACCCTACTCTCTTTGTCTATTCCCTCTGTCATTTCGTTTTCAGCCATTGGATCAGTATGAATGGGTTCTTCTTCTTCTTCTTCCCCTGTAGGTTCTTCAAATATTTGAGGTTGCTCACCTAAGGGTTCCTCCAATTCACAACCATCGAAGAAGAGGGAAGGTTGGTTGTTTGAAGCAATGGGGGTATTTGGCAAAAATTTCCCTAAGTTATCCCTATTCCTATGAGGCATGAAAAAAAATGTTTTTGTTTTGTTTTCAGTTTTTTCAACTTTGAAAGTGATTGCAGAATTGAAATTGCAGACTAAATGAAAATCAACTGACTAAATTAAAACTAACTAATTGCATGAAGTCTTACTTGCAGAATGGAAAGGAAAGCAAAGAATGCATAATGGAAAAGAAAGCAAATAAATTACTCTTGCAGAAATGAAACTACTAGCAGAATGTAAGAAACAAGAAATGGAAGAAAGAAAGAAGTAGTCACATATTACTCAGAAAACTCCCCGGCAACAATGCTAAAAAGTGATTAGCACCAGTATTGCAGAAAGAATGTTGCAACTCCTGGGGTTACCAACTTTACTTTATCAACTCGGGGTTCGTACAAACTTGGAGGTGACAATGATGTATACACAAGTAAAAGTGATGGTTCTACCTTTTATCACTATTAAGCTGGTGAGAGACCACTAGGGTTTTCAATCCAGACTTCTATGGATTCAGAAGAAGCTTGATTACTGATGAGGGAAAGAGAAATCTACTCTAAGAGAAAGCTTTTCTACTGCAGTAAGGAAAAAGACTAAAATCCAATTCTAAAACACCATTTCCTGCCTAACTGGTAATAGACTATGTTTCAGAAAGAAGGCTAGATTAACATGTATGAGATTCAACTATCTTAAGCATGTAAATTCAAAGCATCAACATTCTACCGCTGTGCATGTAAATAGCTACAACAAATCCGTTTTTTCTTTTTATGGAAAAACAAGTGAAAGCTAATCTCTTTTGGTGATGTGGCAGGTGGCTTAGGGATGCTGGTGGATGGTTAGAAGGTTAGGGATACCTTTAGGTGATCTTGTTTGGATTTCTAGAGTTTTTCCCTCAATTCAGCCTCAAAACAAGCCACTACAGGAAAACCTACAGGATGTCCTAAAAACCTACAGGATTCCTTGTATTTCTACATGATACAACCGAGAGAAAAACAATGGGTGCTGAAGGTGATGGAATGCTTAGGGAAGGTGGTTGGTGGATGGAATGGAGTGATAAAATGCTTAGGATCACTCAGAACTCAAAACCAAGGTTGGGAGATGGTTGGATTTACTCAACATGCTTGGAGGACTTCCCTTGAAAAATGATGAAATTGGTGAGGTTCTTAGTGAAAGTGAGGAATGATCATGGATGGATGAATTTGGAAGGAGGTTTCTTGCTACGAGATCTCTCTCTACTTCTAAAACACTTGCACTACATCAAACATTGATATTTGCGAAAAAATCATGTAAACAAGAAGAATTTCAATAAGTTAGAAAAACATAGTTTAATGAGCTAGCTGCCTACATCATGCATGAGGAAAATTTGCAGAATAAGATGAATTCATTGATGAAATCTACTGTAATATTGAAGATGGAAGAAATGGTAATTAATCCTACACTTTCAAATTGATCAAATGCTGGTTCAAGTACAGTAAACCCTAAATTCTACGAGAAAGTAGAACTCTGTCTTTTTGGGGCTACATAGGAGTCCTTTCCTCAAATCATGATCCATGAAGGAAGTGCTCAGGCAAAGACACCTACTGACAACTTTTTGATGCTCCTTTTATCCCTTCTAACCTAGTACTGAAGTAAAGCACAAATAGAAGCAAACTAATAAACAAACTAATCAAATCTACACTACTTGCAATGAAAAAATTCTAAGGATAATTTAACCATGAATCTATGAAATTAATCTAAGCATACAGATACAAGAAGAGGAGCCTTTGCTGATAGGGTTGGGCCCTAACCCAAGAGCTTCATCCCTCTGAGTTAAATAAGTACTGGATCAAGAAAAATCTCATTATCATTATCAAAACAAAAAATTACATAGCAATGTCTTCCACAATTCTGGAGCTCAAAAATAACTAGTGTTTTTACAACACAAAATTGAATCCTAATGAGGCTCTAGGCTTCTTTATTTATACAATTGAAGTCCCCAATGACTTCCTTAAATCTAGGGAGGACCGGCTCCCAACCTCGAGATAAAATGACTCTTTGATTGTCACTTGCTCGGTTGCCTTTTGATCTTCATGACTTGGCTGCTTGTACTCCGAGCTAGTGTGATTGATGGATGAATATTTGAATGAGTGAGGAGTAAATGAGAAGGTTTACCTCCTACAATCTCTCTTCCTTGTCCCATTCGAGTTTCAGTTTTCTTGCCAAAATTCCCTGATTTTCTCTCATAAACCTGCATTCAATGCACATTAGTCCACTAGGCATAATATCTCACTTTGACTCATCTCATTAAACAAAATATAATCAAAACATGTAATAAATTGTGAGAAGAGTTGATTTGACTAAGCTAGGAGGTGAATTAAGGTCCATATAGTTACCCAATAATGAGGCTCATCAGTAGCCACCACATCTCTTCTTAGAGATAAGCTACCATCGCTTAAGCTAGTTAATTTCCATTTTGTATGTAAGCACATTTCAGTTCTTTGATATTAATGAAATGAAGTTTTATTTCTACTGCATCTCGATGTTTATGTTTGTATTTGTATTATGTTGTATAAGTCTAGATTGGTGGTATAAGAGCGGTCTCCTATTTCTTTGTTGTTTTTTGTACGTCCCCAACGAGGTCAGGGTATAAGGAGCTATAGCTCAAACTAGTTGAACCTTTGTAAGACCAGGCTCACAAACCCCTATGACCTTGCATGGCAGAAGAATATAAATACGACGGAGTAGGATATCCTTTCAAAATATTGTTTGAGGAATCCCTCAAGTGACAGAGGAATGTGATGATGGATAACTTTTCCCAGATCGTTTGGCGACTACCCATAAGCAACTGTTGGCTTAGTGGATCTTGGCCCAAGTTCAGAGTTAGCTTCTCCAAAAAAATCCCTACACTACTGGCCCTTTTGGAATCAATCTGCGGAGCATGGATTGTAGTCTCACTCGAAGTAGTATGGGGGATGCTGGAACCAAGTTTCCGCACCCAAAGATCACTTTAATGTCGTTTTATGCCCTAAATCTGCCTTCGCACAGATCGAGAAGCCTTTAGGGCTTTCGATATAACTTCCCTTAATCAGCTTCTATACCTCTGTGAATGTTTATGACTGTCTTTCACATATCCTGAATAGGTGAATCCACTACTTACGTGCATCAAAGATTACTTATAACCCAGTAATTACTCAGATTATCTTAAGTGTTCGATGACTTCAACATACAACAAGATAATATTGACGTAAATAGTTAACACCAATTGCATTCGCACAACAATAAAAATCGTGTAAAGTCGTGCATCAATACAAGATTATTTCATAAACCCATCATTCATCACAGTATAAAAGCACATTCCTTCATAACATAAGTAAATAGACGAAGCACAAGGATTTCTATAATAATCTCTTTATTAATAATCAATTCAATCTTATAGACTAAAGACTTCCCTGCACACTTAGCTGTAAGGGTCCGCGCACTCAGCTGTGGACTCTACTCTAGGAATCTGCACACATAGTTGCAGAGCCTTTCTTCTACTCTAAGTCTTCTACGATATTTCTTCTACTGACCCATTACATTCATCTTCATCTTCTATCTCCCGTCTTAGACATCTGAAGGCACACCTATTTATATAATCCCATGGTCTGTGGACCATGGGTAGGTCGTCAAAAGCCAATTCAACTTACATAAAAGTAGGGTAAAACCCTTTATGACACTTTAACTATCTACGCACTCAATGACCACAATTTGCGGAGACTTTACATTTTGTACACCAAAACTTGGGCTTTTGTCCAAAATTGACCTTAGGGGACCCCACCCCAACAGGCCCCCAACACAAAGATCGTGACTCGCCCTCGAGTCACTCTAATGGCACAGAGATCTTACTACAAATATCCCCCAGCTCCACTCGTGCCATTGCTACCTCAGCCGCACTCTGCGTGGTTGCCTGCTTGTTATGTTCCACTAGTTGCTCTATGGCTGGTCCTGCTGGATTTTTTGTTGTGTACTCTGCAATTTCGCCAATTTCTCTTGAATGTTGGCAGAGATGATGTAGGCCTCATCCAACGAAGGAACCAATCTGGCCTTGAGGACTCCCTCTTTCCTCTGCATTGCTTCCACCTGTATATGCAGCTACCTCACCTCCTACAGCTTAGCAAGGCATTGTGCAACAACAACTGTGTGCACCATTGCCCTTACTACATCATACTGTTGCTGGACTTCACGAGATTCTGTATTCAAGGCTTGTAGGGTGGGATCTTCCTATAGAGTTGTGACTACCTCCATTGCTTGCTCAAAAAGCGTGGTGTTGTTTACCACCGCGACATCCACCATTGTGGCTCCATCCTTCACAATGGCTTCGAGCTGTTCCCTTACCTATGGTAGAGTTGAAGGCTGTGAATTCAACTCTAATTTTATGCTCTTCAAGTTCAACTCAAACTGAACTCTAGCCACTTCTGTCTTGGTGTCACACACGGATGCAGCTAATTTTCTGATCTTTGCCTCCAACGATGCTTCCTCTGATATATGTAGTTCAAGCATTGTTCTGCAGACTTCTGCCAACGCGGCTGGAAGCTGGTTGTTATGTGCCTATATTTTCATCTGTGCCTCCAGTGCCTATTACTTCTCAGTGAACATCTATTTGTTGTTCACTCTATACTCCCGAGCTCTGAATTCTGCTATCACTCCTGCCTACAGCATGTGCAGGTACTCATTCGGGGGCGCGACCAGGTTGAGGGCGATTTTCTTCAAATAACTCACTATGGCCTTGTCATCGGCCACCTCCACACTCAAAGATCCATCTAGTAGTTCGACTATCCAGAGATCTAGTGATCAAACCATCTCTGCTGCCTGAGTGGTCCCCAGTGCCAAACTTGTTGATGTAGCGCTTATCTGCCATGCGCCTACCTAGATCCTATTTGTATGAATTTGTAGCTCGTTCAAATCCTTTTGAATGGTGCTCAGTGCCTGCTGTTGCTGCAACAGTTTTACCGTGGTATCACACACCTTGTCTCCAATCATCTAGGTCTCTGTCTGTTAAAGTGATCGGATCCAGCGACGGCTTTGTCGCCTTTGACTTCTTTCACACTCCTTCCTTTCCTTATTCTCTGTATCTTTTGACCCGGAAGGGAGTTCTCTCTTGCTCCTCCTGACCACCGCTGCCCTATTCTGACTACTCCTCTTCCTTTGTTTGGGGCGAAGCAGAATTTTCGCTGAGCTCGGAGCCATGCTCTTCCTGCTCAGCCTGCTACTTTGTGGCGCACTCCACTTCCACCTAAGCCTGCTCCTTGGCCTCTTTTTTCCGCTTCTCAACCAACTGCTGAACCTTCTGCTTGGCCACTTCCTTCTTTTTCTTCTCTGTAGACTTGCTAGTACCTTTGGCCAGATTAGATGGAGAATGAAACTCTGTCGGCCAGTGCTTTATGAATTCCTCAATAGCGTCATCTGTAGCGAGGTAGGGTAGGTTGAACCATTTTTGTTGCGGATCCTTCCGTGCTGATTGTATATGCGGTGGAAGTCAACTTTGAACTCCACGTACCTTGAAAGCTGTTCAAACACGGTTGGTGAAAACTGCAGCTTCTGGTTGATGGCCATGCTCACCTCAATCAGCACCCAGAAGAATTTGGTCTCCGTGACCTGCACAACATATTTTGTGGCCCACAGAGATGTAAACTTTTGCAGCCTCTGAAAAATCTTTATCCACAGGAGGAAACTGACTCTCCTCTAACATATCCCAAGTGACAAGCACAATAGAGAGAAATAACCACAAATAGTGGATTTTTTTTGCTCTCGTCCTGCGCCTCTTGATAGTTTGCGAGGAACTCGCTACAAAGGTAGTGCGCCCAGTTGAATGTACACCCTCCGCGCACTAGGCAACTAAAGAAATCAATAGCGTCGAAATCTCGTCTGCGCGGCATTTTCTCATAACTTTCCTTGCAAGGATATGTATGACAACCTTCACCATGGGGTCAGTGATTGAGTTTATCAAGTACTCATGCAGATTCTTCTTGAGCTTGAATCTATCCTTCATTTTCGCTGCAAGGTCACGCTCGCTCGTCTTTCCACAAAATTCCTTGGCTGGATTCAACCCTGAGTGTCGCAACAACGTTATCCGATGGATCATCATGTCAGTGATGGCAATTGACATGCTCAACCATAAACAACTGTCATGCACTAGGGTTAGCAACTTCTTGATCACAATTAAGTTGATGTTGGAGCACTGGTAGTGGGGCACCCATAACAGGTTCAACAACCCCGATTGATTCACTCCGTGAATCCACTCCACCGGCTTCAGTGTTGTGACACCTGATTCTTTGTAGAACACCCTCTTCATGTAATTTTTTGTTGCCAAGTGGGGGAACCACTCGTGGTCCACCAGATCCCAATCTTCCATCTTGAGATGGGGAATCCGCACCGAGCATGGACCTTTAAAAGTGATGTTCTCCGGTAGCAGGGGTGTAATAAGGAGGAATTTTCCTACATCTAGGTCCTTAGGGACCTTCAATTTCCCCTTTCACAAAGCGATGTAATCCAACAACATGGATATTGGATCCACCCCCTCGGTGTCTATGTCCTCTACATCCTCTTTAACTTCCAAGTCCACCACTTTTCCCTTCTCTTTCATGCTCGGTTTGCCTCTCTTCTGAGCCTAGGTGGCTGCATGCTTCCTTGGTGACTCGTGCACTGACGTGGGCTTCTTTTTTTTGTCTTTCTTAGGTTTGGGGATTTCTTTCACTGGTGTAGGCTTCGGTCTAGGCGACCTCAGTGCTGTAGGCATTGCAGCTGGAACGTCCGTGCTCATCGCCTTTGGAGCAGCTCCCTCAGAGGTGACAACTCCCCCAGTACTAGCAGTCTCTCTTGGTCCAGACATGGTGTTGAGAATGAACCGTTGGGTATCCTCGGGTAACTTAAAAAATACAAAAGAAACAACTAAATCAACAAAAACCTGAGGATTCATAAATAATTGACAACTCAACAAAGAAATTCTAAGGATGCAAATAGTTTTTCGCTGGACAGCCACGCATAATTTATAGGTAAATTCGAATTCGAATTCAATCGTTCCCCCCAAAATCCATCCATAAATGCTAAATTGGTGACAGATTTTGAAAGATTTCACTCTTAAATTCAACCTTAAATGCCTTAAATTCCACCCTTCGCTCCTCTTAACCGTCTCCTGGCAGTCAAATCATGAACAATGACTATAACGGTTAGGTTTTGGTTGTGCTGCGTGGTCTCTCCTCCTATAGCGTAACTCCCCTCACGCTTCTTCTGGTACTGTGACACTATCCTGTTTCGCACAAACCCCCTGTCGCGTAGCTCTACAAACCGGGAAGTGTAGTTTATAGTCCCGCTCCTCCTTGCAGTTTCCTGGAGCGCTAAGACTGTGCTACCATCATGTAGTCATTAGAATGGATTCCCAATGTATGGCTTCAATTGACTTCAATTTACCCTTCCTGAAAATGGATCTTCATTCAACTTTGCGAGCTGAACTGCCCCACCATCTGTAATCTCTTTGATAACATATGGCCCCAGCCAGTGCATCCGAAACTTTCCTGGAAACTTATCAAACTTAATTTCATATAATAAAACTAAATCATTTAACTTGAAGGTGGGCAGTTTGTTGTGCCGATCGTGCTAAGCCTTTTCACGTCCCTACTGAACCTGCTGGTGGAATCTAGCCCAAAGACTATCTTCCTTGAGCTCTATTAGCTGTGCGAGCCTTTCTTCAAAGGATCCGTGGTTCTCCATTCCTATGAAGGCCGCTGTGCATAGACTAGGCAGAATGTACTCCATAGGCATCACAACTTCTACGCCATAGAACAACCTAAAAGGTGTCTGACCAGTAAGGTTCTTACAGGTAGTTCTGTAAGCCCATAACGCTGCTAGTACGCGCATGTCCCAATCATTCTGCTGCACGTTGAAAAACTTCGTCAATGCATTCTCCAATATCTTATTAAAAGCCTCAACTATTCCATTGGCCTGAGGATGGTATGGCGTACTCTTCTGATGGTAAACCTGGAACTCTTCTGTTAGTGTATTGATCATTTCATTGAGAAAATGCATATTGCAATCACTCATCAATACCTCTGGGCAATGAAACCTGGTCAACACATATTCAAACATGAATTTCACTGCTATTTCCCCTGTACAGTCCTTCATAAGCTGTGCCTCCATCTACCTAGTCAAATATTCAGTCACAGTGATGATATGCCGCGCACCCATCTTCTTGCCTGGAGGCTGAAACGGTCCTACAAAATCAATTTCCCACTTCTCAAATGGTTTCAATGACAACTCCGGATTCAAAGTATCTCATCCCTTTGTGATGGCCTGCTCATCCTCTGACATGCGTCGCATGCCCTACAATGTGCTTTAAAATCATTATGCAATGTTAGCCACCACAACCCGGCACGCAAAATCTTCTACGTTGTTCTTTTTCTTGCATAATTCCCTCCCGCAGATCCTCCATGAGCTTCAGCGAGGATATTGTTTCTTTCAAAGTTAGGCACATAGCGTCGAAGTATTTCGTCGGATCCCATTTTATATAAATGGTATGCAATTACAGAAAAGTCTACTGCGTGCACCACCAATTATTTCTTCTATTCACTGGTGTATCCCTATAGAGCTGTTCCTGTGGTTAGAAAATGGATAATTTCCGCAAAGTGAAGAGTTGCGTGTCAGGTAGCCCTTCCTCCAAATTGGTAGGCTCCTCCCCCGTTTCAATGTGCGATAGATGGTCTGGCCCTGCATTCAACCTTCCTGGCTTCACAATCACCTAAAAATCATACTCCTGAAACAACAACATCCATTTGCATATTTCCCCGCCGAACATAGGCTTATTAACTAGATATTTGAATGTAGAATGGTCTGTGTACATCTTGAAATGTCCACCTAGCAGGTAATGTCTGAACTTCTGGAGCACGTACACCATAGCCAACCCTTCACACTCTGTCGTTGAATAATTCTTTTCAGCCTTAGACATCTTCCTGCTCGCAAACGCTATAGGGTGATCAAACTCTCCTTTGCCAGCCTGTGCCAACACTGCTCCTAGCGTAATACATGAGGCTTATACATGCACATGGAACTGCTTCTTCCAGTCTGGGAAGACTAGGATCGATGTGGTGACCATTTTCTCCTTCAGTACATCCAGGTTGCACTGACATTCTTCATCCCAACAGAATGTAGCATCCTTCTTCAGTAGCTTTTCCATAGGCATGGTAATCTAAGCATAACTTTTGATGAACTTCCAATAATATCCAGTATGGCCCAGCGTAGCGTGCAACTGTTTAACACTCCTTGGGGCTTCCAAATTGATTATTACCATGATCTTAGTAGGGTCCACCATAAGTCCTTGTCTGCATACCACATGACCCAACAAGATCCCAAAAGGGACATAAACAAGCATTTCTTCAGGTTTAGCACAATCTGATACCTTCGGCATGTATCCAACATTAAATGCAAATTGTTTACATGGTGCTTAACTAGCCCAAACACTGTCCAGTCATCGAAATAGACTTCAAATAACTTGTGAATGAATTCTTTGAACACTGTGATGACCACGCGCGAGAAGATCACTAGCGCATTCTTAAGTCCAAAAGGCATCACTATATAATGGAAACATCCTCATTCCATCACGAAGGTGGTCTTACTCCTGTCTTCTAGCACGATCTTTATCTGATGGTATCCAGAGAACCCACAAGTGAATGAATAGGCCTCCTGCCTGCCAACATTATCCAGTACTTCATCTATGAATGGAGTTAGAAAAGGATCATGAACGCAAGCATCATTGAGCTTCCTGAGATCTACACAGATCCTTCTTTCATGCTACAACTTCTTTTCCTTAATGACCAATGGACTCACCCAATCAGATTCCTCCATTGGTTCAATAATACCTACTACAAGCATCTTGTCCAACTCCAAGTGGACCTTTTCCTTGTATTTTGGATTAAGGTGATATGGCCTCTACTTAACAGGCTTCGCATCTGGTTTCAAAGTTATTTTCATCACTCCCAAATCGCCTATGATGCCTTTCAAGTCCGAAAATTTGGTCGGGAATAAATCCTGATATTCGTGGAGCAACTTAATGACTTTGTCCACTGTAGCATCATCCCAGTAATCCCCTATCTTCACAAACTTCGGTTCCGCTTCTGTACCAATGTTTACTTGCTTAGTTTTTAGTGGTGCAGTGATGTCGGGGTTCTCTATCTACGGTCCCTCTACTTTGTGGTGGCCTTTTGCTTCAGGGATGTTAATATTCCTTGGATCCTCATCCTCTCCTTCAGCAGTCATATTATAGCATTCCAGCGCATGGTGCAGCTGGGTGCTCCAATCCTATGAATCAATTCCAAGGGATCCTGCGGAATTCTGAAGATTGCCGACTTAACCTCCTGCAACGATTCATCAATACTTTCGAATCTATATTCAAAGATGAACGTCCTCACGAACCCCTCTCTTAAGATATCCCATTCCATAGTGCTGTGGTGGAGCTCTGTTTCCAAATACCAGTTCATAGGGATGATGTCCAAAGTGTGACAAAAAATATGCACCCACTCTGGCTGTGGCTTTGTTCCATAAACCTTAGTCCACTTTTCCAAATGATCGCGTGGATCATTTCTCCCATCATACTTCTTAGTCAACCATACCTTGGGCCAACCAAATCGTATCCTCATCATCTTCCTATAGTCACTCCATTCTTCAAAATAGTCTTTATGCGTACCCCACCATCGTACAGGCGTAGCGCGCAACGCCAAATCCAGCGCTTAGAAGCGATGCTTTTTAGGCACTTCCCTTTCAAATGCATCCAAAAATTTATCCACATCAGTTAGACCATCAAAATAAGGCAAACTTCTTACGTCAGACGATACACAACACAACTATTTAGTCATCATATTACATCACAATGTAGATACTTTGTGTAACCTATTCTTCCAGTGCTCCAATTCTTCGTCCGAATCTGATGTACAGGAGCTTTCGCGGTCCCATGCAATTTGTCCATCAGCTATCGGATTAACCCAATCTTGGTCTCACACTGTTATCCTATAGATCTGGTCCAAATCATCGTCGCTTTCCTCAAAGTCGCAAACCTGTTCAGTACAACGTGGTCCTTCTAGAGGGTCCAATGGTACCACCATGCAGAGCATTTTCCTTTCAAACGAAATTGTCCACTTCTTCAAATTAATGACCCCATTCATGTCGATAGCCCAATCAATTCCAAGGAGTGCGAGATATGGATTGCTTTCATCAATAATCTCTATTACTTCAAAGTCAGCCAACGTGCTTGCACCTTCTATATCTACATTTACTCCATGCAATCTCCCCATAGGGATAATCTTTTGTTGATTTTCCATTCTTAAGTGAATCGGAGGCCACCGCAGTGCAAGCCTCCCCATTTTTTCCTGTTTGTTTAGGCAAAACATTCGCATCCAACCCAAGATCCAGAATAACTTGATCCATCTCGTATTCTCTTATTTGCACGGTGAGCCTCATCTCGCGTCCTATTCTCGTCTTATGTCTCCTGATATTTCTCGCTGCGTGGTGCCCATCAGAAGCATTATCCCTACCAGTACATTTGTTTATCAACTCCTGTAATCCTTTCACAACACTTCTGTCATGCAACAGTTTCATGCAAGTTTCCAAGAAAGTTGTAAGCATGGAGGGGTCAACTTCTTTGGATAGCCTATCCTGACTTCTTGAGGTAGAGACTTCAGCAAAGCTTTTCTTCGATTCCATGAACGTTTCCTTTGCACACTCCAGATCAAACCCAACTTCTTTTTTTGGAGACTTGCATACCCATCCACCTTCTTCAAGATGTTTTCCCTTATCGTTTCCTGTCGTCATACCACTTCGCAACACGATATTGACATTGGGATCCTCTTTGCGAGGCTCTACCCTCATCACCTGTAGGTTATGGGTAGGCTACTAAGGTTGCGCCTTCTTCTCCTGCATTTTAGCTATAAATATAGGGCATTCTTCTATCGCACGGTCAAACTGAGTACAATACTGAAATGACGGGCATGTCTAGCTCATACACTCCCACGTGTAGTGTCTTGGCACTCTGCAATTATAGCAAATAACTTTCCCTTAACCTCTACCAGGTCCTCCTCCTCCTCGACCTCGTCTGTGTCCCTGATATCCTCCACGCGCTCCCTCGGTGCCTTGATCCAAAGGCCGAGTTTTTATCTGTATTCGATACGCAGGATTTCTTTCCATCATCAATTCATAGCTAAGGCAATTACGTTCATCGTCGCCCACTGATTTATAGAAATTGCAGAATAACTATTGCGGTGTCTGTACAAATTTTTGTAGTAAGTGGCAATTGTCTGTTACATGTTTTTCTTCTACTTGACAGATAGCACACCACAACGTGGGCCCTGTACTTGGTCCAGCTTGAGCTTCCTCCCTCAAGGGAATTGGCCCTCCTCCTGCCATATAATTCACAAGGCAATGATCCTTATCATGCCCCTAGTTCTTACACTTGAGGCACAAAACTTTTTCGTGCACCTTTGGCTGAGCCACTTTCTCCTTTTTCAAGCTCTGAAACTCCAAGTAGAGGTTCTGCAACTCAGCATGAATTTGTTGAACTCCCAACGTCGTGTCCTGAATAGGTGTCTCATGTAATCTCATTGCGATCTCCAGCGCTTCTGCCTGAGTCCCTATATTTTGTTGTGACAAAGCAATCCTTAAGTGAGGTAGGAGCACGACTATAAACCAATCACGGTGCTAACTGTTTGTGAGATTCATATTGGCTTCGCGGATTCCGCACTTCAATCTCTAATCCAGCTCCCAAGGTGTTTCACCAATCCTCATTGCGATTTCCTTGAATCCCACCACTGATTGCGTTTTGGACTTAGGCTTACCAAATTCCTTATTCAAAGCAGTCTGAGTGTCTACTAATGATGCCAATGGATTATCAGTGCAGTACTTAATATACCATGTCAACGCGCGATCTTGTAGAGCAGTAACCAACTACGCTTTCTTCATATGATCATCTATAATATTCTATGTTGTCCACATGACCTTTGCAACGAACCAAAACTGGTCCAGGTCCTCATTTCCCAAGCCATTAAAGACTAGAAATTTCATCGTATTCGTCATATTGAATGGTGGCGAAGGTGGTGGTGGTGTGGGCGAAGGTTTATGCTATGGAGGTGAAGGTTGAGGTGGTGTGGGTGAAGGTGTATGCTGTGGAGGTGAAGGTGGAGGTGGTGTGGGAAGATGAGGTATAAATGGAAAACCATGTCTTATCAAATGTATAGTTCTCTACAATGAAGCTTGTGCTGCTCCCTCTTCGTCACTCAGAGGAGGCTTAATCAATGGGCTATATTCAGGGCCTGTTCTCCCTCTATTCTTGAAGAACTTTTCACTTCGCGTAGCCCCAAACATCAAGGTAATGGAATAACCCGCTTTTCACACAAGAGAATCTTAATCTAAGTATTCAAAGATCTTAAATACTTACCTCATGGTCCCTTGAAGAAGCGTCGCTATGCTTCGCTGCAGCTGACTGAGGTATTGACTGGAAATTCTGTCACAAATCCTCCTATGACTTGATCAAGCCAGTGATCGAAGACGCGTGCGATCTTATCTTCAGAAGCTTCCAATCTCTGCACTAGCTCGAGGGTCCACACTATTGGATGGTCAAGCCTCCACCTTCCTTGGTCATCTGCCAATTTAGTGATCCACTCGTATAGTTCAATCAGGAAGGTCCAGAAGAAGATTTCATGTATCTCTATTTATAGGTAGATGTCCAACCACTGTTCTTTTGTTAGGCACATATTTCTATTTTCTTGGGCTGCGAATTCATGGATCTTTCTGTCCAACCACTCCTCAATTTCTTTCTTGGTCAGATTCCAGCGATGTGACATCACACATCTCTTTATGCAGATCCCGGTCTTGTCAATGGAACCATTTTTTGGATTAGTGGGTCCTGACCCAGGTTTAGGGTTAGTTACGCCAAACAAATTCCTACACTACTGGCCATTTCAGCATCAATCCACAGAGCGCGAACTGAAGTCTCACCCGAAGAAGTATGGGGGGATGTTGGAACCAAGTTTCTGCACCCAGATATCAATGTAATGTCGTTTTATGCCCTAAATCTACTTTTGTGCAAATCGATAATCCTTTAGGGATTATTGATATAACTTCCCTTAATCAACTTCTATACCTTTGCCAATGTTTACAACTTTCTTTCGCGGACCCTGAATAGGTGAATCCACTACTTATGCACATCAAATATTACTTATAACCCAATAATTACTCATATTAGCTTAAGTGTTCGACGACTTCAACATACACAAGATAATCCTCGCGTAAACAGTTAACATCAATTGTGTTCGCACAACAATACAAATCGTGTAAAGTTGCACATCAATACAATATTACTTCATAAACCCATCATTCATTAGAGTATAAAAGCACATTCATTCATAACATAAGTAAATAGATGAAGCACAAGGATTTCTATAATAATCTCTTTATTGATAATCGGTTCAATCTTACAGACTCAAGACTTCCCTATGCACTCAGCTGCAGGGGTCCGCGCACTCAGCTGCAGACTCTACTCTAGGCCTCTGCGCACACAACTGCAGAGCCTTTCTTCTACTCTAAGACTTCTACGATCTTTCTTCTACTGACCCATTACATTTGTCTTCAACTTCTATCTCCCGTCTTAGACATCCTAAGACATACCTATTTATACAATTCCATGGTTCGTGGACCATGGGTAGGTCTTCAAAAGTCGACTCAACTTACATAAAAGAAGGGTAAAACCCTTTATGACACTTTAACTATCTACATGCTCCCTGACCATAATTTGCAGAGACTTTACATTTTGTACACCAAAACTTGGGCTTTTGCCCCAAAATTGACCCTAGGGTACCCCATCCCAACAATGACACATCTTCATCTAGTAGCCACTCTGGAGGTGCCAATCCATTTAAGGTACAAGTCAAATTTGAGATTCCCATATTCGAAGTCCAGATAGTTGCAAATGTCGTATATAGATGGTTAAATATGTTGGAAGGATATTTTTCGGTTCATGACTTTTCCAATTGAGAAAATATTACTTTTTCACTCCTCAAAGCTGCCCCCCATGTTAAGGATTGGTGGGAAACCTACTATGAACAAAAGGACAAGAGTGAACACTCACTATTTTCAGCTGTACCCACTTGGAATTCTTTCCAATATGTCATCAAGGAAAAATATTACCCTGTCCAGAACTATGAAGATAAATACATAAAGTGGACCACATTGTGGGAGGGAAGGGACCAAGATGTGTCGTAGTTCACAATTATTTTTCTTACCCTTCACACAGAGTTGGGTATCATGGATTATGAGAAACATTTGGTACTCAAGTACCATGGCTATCTACACAAGTACATCCAGGACGAGATGGAGTTCTTGGACATCTCCTCTCTTGGTGGTGCCTATAGATACATTGTCAAGATAGAGCAGATATTTAAACAAAAGAAGCGAGACTTTGGATCTGTGAATTCGAAGGAAGGGAAAGGCACCCCTAAACTACTGAAAAAAGCACAAAACCAAGGCGGGGTGACCCATGCCAACCCATCGAAGCCACAATCAAATAACAACACCACAAAGGCAAAGAAGGACATAGGGAAATGGTGTGAGTCCCATAAGAATCCCACTCACAACACAAGTGAGTGTCGAGCTAAGCAGTCACTAGTGTTTGAGCTGAAAGCTTCTGAATCAGATGCATGTTTTGACTCTGACAAAGGAAACGCCAAAGGGATGCAGAGCCCAGTTCCACCATTTTCACCATCAAGATTCAAAGGATTGAGCCCAAAGATCTAGATGAGGCGAAGTGTCTCTTCCACTCACAGATGTGGGTGAAGGGTTCTCCGTTGTAGTTCATTGTCAACAATGGAAGCCAAAAGAAACTCATTTCAACAAAGTTTATGAAGCAGTTGGGCCTACCAACAACACACCTGCAGTCATACACCACCGGTTGGCTTCACCAAAGATGAGATCTCTGCATCAGCCAAAAATGTTGCCTTCCCTACAACATCAATCCTTTCACAGATGAGCTACTGTTTGATGTTTCTCCTATTGAAGTGTATGTTGTATTATTAGGCCAACCATACTTGTGGAAATGTCATTGCGAATGAGTCTAGGACTTGCACTGTTATTATTTCTTTGAGAAATAAGTTATAGAAGATACCATAGGTAACACCACCTACCGCCATCTCTTTGATCTCTACGAAGCAATGCAGTAAGATAATTTCCCATACTAGGAAATTTATATTCCTTATGATTCACCCTCAGGGAGAGAAGAAGATTGTGGCAACATCCATGGCCTCTAGACAGGGCTCCTTCGCATGGAAGTAATAGATGGACAAGGTCATGGAGGATTACAAGGATATCTTCAACTCACCTACAGGGGTATCCCTACAATGTCAGGTCAAGCACTCCATTGATTTGACCCTGGGTGCACCGCTACTTAATGGGTCGATCTACCGATGCTCTATTATGGAGAACGATGAAATCAAGAGGAATATTTAGGAGTTGTTACAGAAAGGGAACATCAGGCCAAGTTCATCACCCTGTGGGATCTCGATCGTGTTAGTACAAAAGAAGGACAGAACCTAGAGACTCTATATTGACTATCGGGGCGCTAAATAAGATTACTGTTCGGAATAGGTATCCAATCCCATGGATTGATAACCTTCTGGACCATCTCAAGGGGGGAAATTATTTTAACAAGTTTGACTTGAAGTCCGGTTATCATTAGCTACCAATCGAACCCTCTGATGTGTGGAATACTGCCTTCAAATCCAAGGAGGGCCCTTTTGAATGGATAGTCATGTCTTTCGGGTTGACAAATTCCCCCACAATCTTCATAAGGCTGATGGATGACATCTTGTAGCCCTTCACCAACTCATTCATTGTAGTGTATTTGGACGACTTCCTGATCTCCATCTAGAGTTGGGAAGAGGACCTCCACCAATTCGATAGGTCCTCCAAACCTTGCGAGAACACAAATTGTGTGCCAATTTTGAGAAATGCACTTTTGGTATGACCCAAGTTCAATATTTAGGGTACATCATTGATAAGCGAGGTGTGCATGTGGACTCAACCAAGATACAACTTATTCAGGATTGTCCAGCCCCAAACACTCTACTAGAGCTTCACATATTTCTGGGTCTTGCCAATTTCTACTACACGTTCATGTTAGGGTTCTCTCATATCACTTGGCCTTTGAGTCAAGTCACCAAGGGTGGAGAAAAAGCAATTTTGGTATGAATCCAAACAAAAGGCGTTTATCGGGTTGAAGCATTGCCTTTTCTCTACACCAGTGCTCACATTACCATACCTTCAGAAACTGTTTGTGATTGAGACAAATGCCTCTGAATATGATATTGGTGTAGTTCTTACTCAACAGGGACATCGAGTGGCATATCACAGTGAAACACTTTCAGACACAATCTAAAAGTATCCCACCTATGACAAAGAGATGTATTCTGTTGTGCAGACATGCTGATAATGGAAGTATTACATTTTGGGGAAGGAAACTATCATCCACACAAACCATCGGCCCCTATAGTTCATACAGACACAAGGAAAGTTGCAGAATAATCGCCATCAGAAATGATCCACATACTTGCAATAGTTCCATTTTAACATTAAGTGCGAGAAGGTAAACACCAATAATGTTACAAACTACCTTAGTCGACTGCCAGTCATGGCGCTGACCACTATGCTCGACTCTTGTGGACACGAGACATTGGGGTGGCCGCATCTTTATATGAGCGATCCAGAATTTGGCAACACATACCAAATGTTCCTGGAAGGCAAGAAAGTTCCTGATTTTCACCTCTAGGGTGCAATATTATGCCACCTGGGACACATCTATGTTCCTTCAAGCGAGCATTCCAAGATGATTTGGGAGGCGCACTACAGTTGGGTTTTTGGAAATTTTGGAGTAGAGAAAACAGTGGAAGTGTTGCAGGATTTTTTTTATTGGTTGAACCTTCGACATGATGTTGGGAAGTACATCAGATCATGCACTACCCACACCATTGCCAAATCAACCATCAAGAAGCAAAGCCTATATATTACTCTGCCTACTCCTAGTTAGCCTTAGGAATCCATATCCATTGATTATATGTCAAGCCTTCATTCTACTAAGCATGGAAGCAACTACGTTTTCGTGGTCATCTACTGATACTCTAAGATGGTCATTGTAGGGGCTTGCAATAAAAGCATCGTACCAGCCACCACTGCTAAGCTTTTCTTTGAATGAGTGTGGGTACACTTTGGGATCCCACAATCCATTATCTCATATCAAGACAACAAGTTCCTAAGTACATTTTGGTCAAGCCTCTAGTTGATGTTGGATACCAAGCTCACAAAGTCCACAACCTTCCACCCCCAAACTGATGGCCAAACTAAGGTCATCAATAGGATGATCATGCAAATTATAAACATGTACAACTCGAAGCATCCACGTACATGGGATGAAAGCCTCACCTATGTCCAACAATGTTACAAAAAATATCTCCATATATCAACTGGCCACAACCCCTTTCAGGTGGGGTTGGGATTCCATCCATTATGTTCCATTAATGTGGCCATACCATTTGCAGATACTTAGGCAGACTCGGCTCATGTCCAGGCCAAATCTGACAGGGCTAACAGATTCATTGAGCACATTCAGCACATCTGCCAGCAGATCCATGACATATTGGATAGATCCAATGCTAAGTACAAGCAATGTCATGATCAGCATCGAGTGCCACACAGGTTCTTGGTGGGAGACAAATTTTGGTTACATTTGCAGAAGGAGTGCCTCGCTGGGCCCCATCATAAACTTTTACCCCTCCGATATGGGTCGTACACCATCACCAAGGTTGTAGGGAACAATTCCTTCGAGCTCAACATTCTACCGTTCCTTTGCCTACACCCATTATTCAATGTGGACTGACTGCGACCATACTTTGCCCCATTGTTGGTCACATATAAAATTATTGAGCAGCTGACACCAACAGAGCTCAATCCAAGCTACATCGAATATGCTGTTGAGTCTTGAAAATGTCATTCATTTCCATTACACTTTCACTATTATGTCCATTATATCACTTCCATTTCACCTCCATTTCACTACTATGTCACCACATTCATCCCACTTTCATTATCATTGGGCCACCTTTATGTTTTTCCAATATTTATTATTTCTAAGCCTTTTAAGTGAATTTGTGGTTAAACATTAGAAAATAATGTGCATATGCTTATACCTAACAAATGGGTTGAGGTTGTTGACATGTGTAGGTTGAAAGGAGACTTCTAGAAGACCCTTATGTGGCACTCTAAGGCCAAATTCGAATTTGGTTGGAAAGAATCATGGGATCATGAGGATATGTGTCACATATCCTAATTGTATTGTAACTCTAAGAAGACATGTGTCTTATCAGTTCCTATTTTGATTAGGACTCTAGAGGTAGAGGGAGAGATTCATGGATTATCATTAATGAGATGGCTCTCATCTTTTTGTATAAATAGGAGATCTCTCTCCTTCATTTGTTAGTCTTTAGTCCCTAGTTCTTAAGTTTGTAGTTCTTCCTTGATGGCTTTTGAAAGCTTTGGAGAACTTTGTTGTACTTTGTACTTTTGAAGAATTTGAATAAAGCTTTGATGTTCTCAACATGGAAGGAGATGTGAAGTAGATGTCATGGAGCATATTAGAATGTAAGGTAGAGTAGATTTCATTTTGTAAATATTGCTTTGTAGAATGTAAGGTAGAGTAGATTTCATTTTGTAAATATTGCTTTGATTTCATTATGTTATTTAATTGCTTTCAAGTTTGATAGATTAGATTTTTCATTCATGCAATTTTAATTCATGCAAGTGTGTTCAATTTTGCTTTGATTTCATAGGTGGCAGAGGGCCCCTGCCTTGTATAGTTGTCATTTAATTTTGCATTTAATTTTGTTGTGCTTATGTATATTAGCTGTACATAAATTGCTTTCAAGTTGATTGTAGATTAGTGATGCACATAGCCTTTTAATGACTAATGACATGATAGAATCATCTTGTGCTTTTGCTGAAGCAACAAGGATACTGGGTCTCATAGTCACTAGCTCATTGTTTGGTTATTGCATTTTATTTTGATTGAACTAATGACATGATAGAATCATCTTGTCCTTTTGCTGAAGCAGCAAGGATACTGGGTCTCATAGTCATTAGCTCATTGTTTGGTTATTGCATTTTATTTTGATTGAACTAGTTGTATATTTACACTTTTGTTTAAATACTAACTCCATCAATAACATGTTTTAAGTTCTTTTGAAGTGCTAAGTTTTGGAAGTTACCATTAGGGACATAGGCCTTGTCTTGAAATCTTTATCCATACTCGTCCTTTAAAAGTATTCTTAAGACCTTAGAATAGGATTTCCATTTGCATTAAACACTTTAGAAAACCAACAAGAACAAAACCCCAAAAACAACATAAACTATAAAACAACGAAGTAAGAGAAAGGTTAACTAAGCACATATAGTGCACCACACTTCATCAGTTTATGATACCCGGATTGATAATTTATGTAGAGCAATTTAAGACATTAAATTGACTAGACATATGCCACAACTGATGTACCACCCTCCTCCAACATTTACCCAAGCTAATCAGTCCATTGGGGTAAACATGTGACGAGAGGCTACTATGATGTGAGTCAACTCATCATGTACAATTAAGGAAGTGGAACCGATAAAACAAAACCATTATTACTGTTGAAAATAGCAACAAGAAATGTTAAAAATAACATCTAGAAAAAGCCTAATTTAATTTGTCCTTGAATTAAATTAGAAACTAAATTGTAATTCTATTCTCATAGAAACTTGTAACAGTTAACTAAGTTAATTTGACTTAGGTGGCTCAGTAAATTCAAGTTGGGAGTCTATCTAGAGTCATGTAGAATGATCCCTAAATTTTAGGGGCCCAAGTTGATTTATTATTGATTTGTAATTATTTAATTCAGTTAAACTAGTTCTAATTGTTGGAAGAACTAGTAAGTGGTCAAGTGAATTAAATTAGATTTAATTCACATGCAATGATCAATAAGATAATTGAAAATTCACTCAAAAATAATGCATCCATGATAGTTCAGAGGAAGACCTGTTAGGACCCTAAACTACTAGTGTAACCCCTTATTGTTATTAGTACAACCCCCTTATTATATTGTTGTACCCATGTAGTCCCCATATTGTTACTATTGTGCCCCATAGAAGCCCACTATTGTTATTATTATGCCCTTACATTATTATTGTTATGTCGACTATGATTATATTATGACCCCTTAGACTCCTATATATAGAAAGGAGGTCTTGTCATTTGTATCATCCAAGAATTGTTCATTTATGTAATGTAAAGGAGGTTTCCCCCTCGAAGAGGCTGAATTATAAGGCGTTGATCTATCTTTTCTATCTTTTTGTGAGCTAGTTTCATAACATTTGGTATCAGAGCTTTGAATTCTAGGGTTTCGCTGCTCCAAATAGGTCATCGTGGCATTTGCACTATAACTTTTTTTCTGCGACGTTTCAGATGCTGAAAACAAAACCCATTTGAGCTGAAATAATTATGAACCTCGGGTCCGAATTTCAGAGCTTTTCACACAATATTTGTGGCAATATGATTTGGGGAAGTTGGCCTTTTTGTAGACTCCCGAATTACATTCCAAACAGGTGACCTGGGGAAAATAGTCATAACTTTTGTTTCGAGCATCAGATTGAAATTTCATAAGAAGTTCCAGAAAGAGGACAGACTGTAGTTTCCTGTGTATATTTTTAAGATCCTAAGGTCAAAACAGTGACATGTGGCACTTCATACAAGTTCACTCTTTTGAAAAGGTATATAATCAGGTCATCTTGGGATATTGTGCACAACTCTTTCTTGGAGAATCTAAATTTGATCAGACTGGTGGCATTGAAAAGAGGATGTAGAGGGCTACTGCAGGTCGCAATTTCTGAACTGGAAGAGCCGAAATTACAGAGTTATAGTCATTTCAAGATCGAGCTCCTAAAATTAAGAAAAGGCGATATGAGGAAGTTTGATGGCAAGGATCTGGTAAATTGGATACTTCAGATGGAGCAATATTTTGATCTACATGGTGTACCACTATTACAAAAGGTATGTATTGCGTCTTCATATTTAGAACCGAATCAATTTTTATGGTATAAAGGGCTTTGTTCTCGTAAACAACTTGTTACGTGGTCAATTTTCACGGAGGAAATGATAACACATTATGAGGATATAAAGAGAAACACCTTCTTTAGCCAATTGATAAATCTAAAAAAAAGTGTTCAATGGAAGAGCACATTGAGGACTTCCCAAAATTGAATATAAGTGTAAATGATATTCCAGAGAAGCAAAGGATTGATGTCTTCATAGGTACTTTAAAGGATAACATTCAACATGAGGTTCGCCTTTGGGAACCTGATTCATTGGAGAAGGCATTCAGGTGGGCAAGAAAACTTGAAAGCGAAATTATGGAAATAAGGAATCTCACCACTCACGACTATAATTATGTAAGTGTTTCTTCTCCTATCCTTTCACAACCTACAATTATTACACCACAAAAATTGGAAGAAAAAAGAGAAAAGGGGCTTTGTTACAATTGTGATAGCAAATCCACTAAAGGTCATAAGTGTGCTGAGAAGAAATTATTTTACATAGAGTATGAAGAGGAGGAAGAAAAGGATCAAGAAACATCAAAAGAAGAGGATATACACCAGGAACAAACCCCAGAGAAAGACGAAATGAATCCGATCATATCTTGTAAAGCATTGACAAGAATTATCACTCCTCAAACTCTCAAGATAGAAGGACATATCAAGAAGAAAAAGGTTCAAGAAATGAAAGATCATATCGAGAAAGAAGAAATGAATCCAACCATATCTTGTAATGCATTGGTTGGAATTACCATTCCTCAAACTATCAATATAGAAGGACATATCCAGAAGAAAAATGTTCAAGTGAAAGATCACATCAAGCATCAAGAAATGAATCTGACCATATCTTGTAAAGCATTGGAAGAAATTACCACTCCTCAAACTCTTAAGATAGAAGGACATATCAAGAAGAAAAAGGTTCAAGCAATGAAAGATCACATCGAGCAACAACAACAAGTTCTCCAAATTTTAAAGGATAACGCCACTTTGGTGCAGAAATCGAATGAAACAACAGGTAGATCAATATCACAGAGAAAAAAGTTTTGACGTAGGTGATTGGGTATTTTTATGGCTACGTCTCAAGCAAGCTATTTATGAGAAGGAAATGTTGGCAATACTGCATGCACTTAAGAAATGGCAACCTTACCCAATGGGAAGACACTTCAAGGTAAAAATGGATCATGATAGCCTTAAATACTTTTTAGAACAAATATTATCTTTAGAAGAACAGAAAAAATGGGTCACAAATATGTTGGGTTATGACTTTGACATCATCTGCAGAAAATGGAAGAAAATTTTTGTTGCAGATGAACTCTTAAGAAAGAATGAGGATGTGGAAGCATTGTTTTGTGCTATTTCTATTATCCAACCAGATTGGATAAACAAAGCAAGGGATGAATGGAAGAAGGACAAAGAAGTGTGGCCACTCATTCAAAAGTTGCAGAATATCCCAATTCAAACAATATTGCCAGAACTTGAAGAGGAAGGAAAAATCATATTGGAACCTGGAGCAGTCACAGAAACAAGAACCCGACAGCTACGAAATCGATCAATTTCAGAGTATGTCATCAAGTGGAAGAACTTACCCGCCGAATATTCCACATGGGAGGACAAGAATTTTATACAGAAGCATCAAGAACTACTCAAGCGTTGAGGGCAACACTTTTTGAAGGACAGGGGCATGTTAGGACCCTATACTACTGGTGTAACCCCTTATTGTTATTAGTACAACCCCCTTATTATATTTTTGTACCCATGTAGTCCCCATATTGTTATTATTGTGCCCCATAGAAGCCCACTATTGTTATTATTGTGCCCTTACATTATTATTGTTATGTCGGCTCTGATTATATTATGACCCCTTAGACTCCTGTATATAGAAAGAAGGTCCTATCATTTGTATCATCCAAGAATTGTTCATTTGTGTAATGTAAAGGAGGTTTCCCCCTCGAAGAGGCTGAATTATAAGGCGTTGATCTATCTTTCTATCTTTTTGTGAGCTAGTTTCATAACAAGACCCAATTTAGATTAAAGTTCAGGGACAATGTACTATCAATTGTAAAATCATTTAAATTAAATTTATGGTGCATGCAATCAAAGGTAGGCCTATGGATGGATTGCACAATTACTAGTGAGGAATTTCCCAATTAAATATGGGCTAATTCCCAAGGGAACAATGCAAGGAAGTAGGGGCTTGATAGGCAACAAATTTGGCTTGAGCTGGTTTGTGAAGTAATAAGTGAGATTGTACTTGTGCAAAGATTGTTTGGGTTGAACAAGCATTGTATTTTCTTCTCAGATCTTCTGGTTAATGCAATATACAAATAGCATGGGTTTTTAGTTGTGGATTTCCAGAGAAAATTTATTGTGTAAGGTGTTGATTAAATTCTTTCTCTTGTATGCTTCATGATTTCATTGATCATTTATTATTTCTGCTAATGAGTATAGTAGATTCAAGTCAATTGTTTTAGCATATTACAATCTGTAGTTTGAACCTACAAGGATTTTCTACAGTGACCTTCCACACATGCTACATAACCTTCACGAGCCAACCAACCCTTCCAGGTGACCAACCCCTGAGACAACTTGCCATTTTACTGATATGGATGCTAAAACACTCCCATGATAAGCCATGCATGCGACTGAGGCCTTGCAGTCACTGCCATAGCAAGGCATGCCGACGATTATGGAATTTTTCAGGTAGTCCTTTGCCAACAACCCCATATTCTGAGCAACTTTCTTAGGGCTAGGTCTCAAGCCATTGCCCAAAACTTCATAAAACTTCCAGAAACGATAAATAACAATAGAATAAGGCTACTAATGCAATCACTAGTATAAGTACTTGATCTAAACCCTACTCATCATAAACATGTAATCTACAGCCCATAACAAAAAATTTGAGCATAGGGGTCTCATACTTATCTGAGATTCGTGAAGAAGCATTGTTGCCTTATCACAATCACTGAATTATCATCTATTAGGTCATATATTCATTGTACATTCATTTTCTAATCAAAACATGATGAGAGTCATACATCAAGTATGTCATAAAACATACTCATAACAAACATATAACCAATAGAAATAATAAGGATACAACAACCATAAAAATCACATATGAACCAATATATTTACACATGAAATACCAGGGAGAAGGATCCCTTATTAATGAATGCATAAGCCAACCAGGTTTAGGACTTCCACAAACCACCTGACCATAGATTGGGCTGAACCAAATCTTTCTTTCAGCTAATCACCATCGTGCCATATTCCAAAAATGAATGTGGGATCTCATGAAATAAATCTAACAAAACCAAACTAGGGCTTCTAGAGGCCAAACCACCTCAACCCTAAACTAGTGATTCCACCTCACGGTCAGACATCACTAACCATCACCATATCGGTCTCTACCCAAGCTGTCCAGGGCTCCAGAGTGTTTGTTCCAACCAAGGCTTCCAAGACTAGTAACTCAACCCACAACTGTTGTCGGGCTCCAGAGTGTTTGTCAACCTAGAGCTTCCAAGTCTAGTAACTGAGGCCACCAAGGGCTCTAGAGAATTTATCCAACCAAGGCTTCCAGGGCTAGTAAAACCCAAGCCGTTAGCTTCTAGAGAATTTTTCCAACCAAGGCTCCAAGAGCTAATAACACAGCCCACATCCATAAGGAACATGAGAACCAACCAGAAAACAAATACAAATCCCGCAACACCATGGATATACAGGAAATGGAAAGGCTAGGAAAAACCACTGTCAATCCAGGTAATCCTCCATGCCAATGATAAATCATAACCAAGAAACCACATGCATGTTCCATTCATGCCAAAACTAGCAAGGAAATCATACATGCAACTTGGTACCTGTAAGCAAAACCCATTGTAGTTGTTGATCTCGATGTCCTCTTGCACTTTCCTGCTCTTCCTTTTCCTTCTTGGTCCAAATCCTAGGTATGCCACACTCCTCCAAGAGTGCTCTAAGAAAAATCTAAGCAGATTCTCCAGTAACAAAGTCAAAAGTAATAAACCACAGAGGTCCTAAATCCAAAACTCTGGTAACAAAGTCAAAAGTAATAAACCACAAAAGTATTAAATCCAAAACTCTAAGTGTCCAAGACTATGAGAGAGAGAGTAGAAAATGAGAGCTCCAAAACTAAAATGAAAAATGTGTGTTAACTGATCCTCAAAAGACTTTTTATTAATTAGACTTCTAATTTCTTCAATTTTCGATTATTTTCCTTCATTTTCCTCCTCACGTGTAACATGTGACTTTTCACTTTCCATTTCTCATAATTTCCATTATTTTCATAAATAAAATGCCAATTAATGCCTCATACATTTCTAAATCCTTTTCCATTTTCCTTTGCCAATTTCAATACCCATTAATTAATCATAAGTGATCCCCATCACTATGTTTTTACCCAACATTCAACTTGAAATATGGGTCCCATGACCTTGGTTATTATTTTGCCTTTATTAACTTTATTACATGGATTTTTAACCAAGGCTATTACAACTAATAGGATCATCGACTCATAGATAAAGAACACTCGCCAGTAGAGTATCCATCTATATCGGTTATTAAAGTAGCCCAACTCCTGCACCAAGGTAAGTGGTTCACTAGGGATTAGGTTCAACAAAAATTTCCTCACCTCATAGAGGCTTTTCACGCAATGGGCACCATTGCATCCTAAGGGGTTAGGAATGATCCAAGTGGATATTGGTGGCCACCCACCTATTCCACCTAGACCTCTAGTCAATTTCATCTGTTTCCTTGATTATAGCAACATTTACTATTTTTTGCAGTTTTTTGGGTCCTGAACTTCTGGAGTTGTTTTGACCCCCTAAACGACATTTTTTGAGGTCCGCAACAATCTCATGCATGCAAAAAAATCTTATAGTATTCAGAGAGATATTTCCATTGAGGTATTATACGTGCCAAACAAAGATCATATGACCAAGTTACAACCCCAAGAAGTTAGCTAGCCAACTAACCCCAACGGGGCCCACAAACTCTTGGCATTCCATCTCCTAGGGTTAGGGTTTTCCCTTGTTGCTCAATAATAAAAAGGCCCTTGATCCTCATTGTAACACAGTTCAAAGGCATGTAGCCGCCACATCTCTTCTCAGAGATAAGCTACCATCCCCCAAGCTAGCTTATTTCCATTTTGTATATAAACATACTTCTGTTCTTTAATATTAATGAAATGAAGTTTTATTTATGTTGCATCTCAGTGTTTATGTTTGTATCTATATTTTGTTTCATTCTTGTATAAATTTGGATCATATGGGCATTATCTTCTTTATGTAGATTTTATTGTACAATTTAGTTTTCATGTTCTTCTTGTGTGTTGTAAATTGAAATCGGGTTTAGTTTAATTTTAAATTGAAATCAGTGTCGAAGTAGTTGTAAGATTGCACCGCACAAAATTAGAGGATAAATTATTTTCTTAAATTTTAATTATCATTATCTTGTTTTTATCAATAATAGTGGTTAGCTCATACTTTTTGTAAAATTATTCCACAACTTTGAGTTGTTTATGAAAATATTCAATATTTTTGAAAGGAGACTAATGTCATCAATGTATATAAGCTGGATGACAATAAGTTCGACCATACTAATACCAATGCATCCTTCATTTTCTAAACATTGCTTAATTTTATCAATGTATATGTAAAAGAGTGGGAGAAGGGGGACACCCTTGCTTAATGCCAATATTACAATTAATGTCCATAGACCACTCCTTATTACATTGCATCTTAGCAGTAATTTTTTCATAAAACCTAATCTTAACAATTTTGGAGTTTTGGAGTGGATCAAGACAACAATGATGCATATGCACAAAATTTGGATCTAATGGGTTTTATAAGACTAAATAATAGAAATGTGGGAAGGATACCAATTTCTTTCATTATGTTTGCATAAATAAACTCTAGGCATAGTGTTAGGATTTTCTAAAATCAACAAAACAATATATGAAATCTTATTTTTTACCTTTACAATCCTCAAAAATAACTTTAATTATCTTTACAATCCTCAATGATAAATCTAAATATGATAAGGTGATCACTTATAATATAAATCCTACTTGATATTAACAAACTCTTATCATTTTTAAACCCTTCTTGCTCTTTAACCCTTTTGTTATTTTTTTGGATTAGAGGAATTGGCAACTAGGTGGGTCTCGTATTTGTGTGACATGGGGTCGATGCCCGTTGCTACCACTAAAACCTCTTATTGAAGGCTAGGCAGGTGGGGACCCTCACAAGGTTTGGAATTGATGACCATTATGCAAGGAGTCCCTTAATGATGCACCCATTCACCGACTATTCTAGACGATGTGGACCTTAACCCTTTTGCTACTATCATCAATTCATTAACAAAAACATGTTTCAAAAATCAAATTAAATAATTTTGTTAGAGAAGAACTAATCGTGATGTTTTACATTGATCATCTCTAAAAAAATTGTATTTCTCATTAACACCTTTTTACATCTTGCTTTTAAGAATATTGTTGAAGATGAAATGAACGGTTCATACATGTATTGGTTAAAAAACATTTACATGAAGTCACCCTACACAATTTATATGAAAAGTTACATATATCAATGAAATCATTGTCCATGACATGAAAAATCCCATCATTCACTTAAATTTGATGACTTTGTGATATGGTTTATACAAGGAATGGGCAGGAAATTAAATGAAAAACATATGCAAAGAGATATATCAAATAGTAATATGGTGAAAACCCAACTTCTATTAATAAATAAAATAGGAAAGTATTGTAGAACACAAACTAGCCATAATGGTGGTAGTTATCCATGAAAAGAGAGAGAGAGAGAGAGAGAGAGAGAGAGAGAGAGAGAGAGATAGTGGCTACAAGCATTCCCAAAATCTATTATAAGAGGTTGAAATAATGACATTTTAAAATGAATAAATAACACTATAGGTCTAGAAACCTACCCCTAGAAGATGAAGTGCCAAATGATTTGCGCGCCCCAAGGTATTTAGTTGGTTAATTAACTTCCCAAGGGAACAAATTTTGCATACAATATTAATTTGGCACACATAGTAACTCATTGGAAATAACCATCCAATGACTACAACTTTTGACCAAGGCCTAGGCATGCCATACAAATCCATGGCCCTCGAAATTGCCAAAAAACGTCATTTAGGTCCTCAAAAAAGCCCCAAAAGTTTGGGACACAAAAAACATATAAAAAATACCAAGAATATAGAGGTGGGTGGCCACCAATATCCAACGTGATTAGTGATCATCTTTAAGAAGCAATGGTCTCCATTGCATCAAGCTCCCTCATCACATGGGTAAACTTTTGCTAAAATTTAGCTCTTGGTGAGCCACTTCCCTTGGTAAAGAAGTTGCCCTATTTTGACAACCTAGTAAACTCATATGTGATGCTAGTGAGTATTCTTCGTATTGGTATCCATGGTGTAATCCACCATATCCTATTCAATATATTTAGGATTGAGTTTTGTGGGGGGAAATTGCTCGGTTGCCTATGAGGTGTCCAAAAAGGTGGAAAATATAGTTGAAGCAACTCCACATTAAATAATGAGTGTAATCCAAGGAAAGGGGGATACATTCAAAATAATTTTAACCCATAGTCTTTGTGATTATGTAAGGCTTATATGAAAGTGGTATAAACTTCCTATGGGGCTCTGTGAGGTGCTCTTTCTATTACGCAACCACACCTTATCACTAACATAAAGCTTGTGTGGAACTGTAACAACCCTAGTGAAAATTCCATGTAATAAAATATAATAAAGGAAAAAATAATAACCATGGTTGATGGGACACTTATTCCAAGTTGAATGTTGGGAAAGACATCCTAGTGTGGGTGTTCATTTGGTTATTAATGGCTAAGGAAATTGGCAAAGGCAATGGTTAAGGATTTGGAAAGGCAAAATGGCATTTTTGGAACATTTATTTATGAAAATAATGGAAATTAGGAGAAAAGGGAGGTGAAAGGTCATAGGTTGCATGTGAGAAGGAAAATGAAGGAAAATAATGGAAAATGAAGAAAATAGAGGCCTCATTCATAAAAATGCTTCTGAGGATCAGTTGGTAACCTTTTTTCAGTTCAGTTTTGGAGCTCTCTCATTATTCTCTCTCTCTTTCATACTCTTGGATACTTAGAGTTTTCTTGGAGCACTCTTGGAGGGTGTGGCATACTTGGATTTTTGGAGCAAGAAGGTAAAGGAAGAGAAATAAAGCATAATAGGACATCAGGATCAACAACTACAATGTATTTTGCTTGCAGGTATCGAGTTGCATGTATGTTTTCCTCACTAGTTTTAGAATGCATGGCATATGCATGTGGTTTGTTGGTTGTGATCTGTCACTGGCATGGAGGATGGACGAGATTGACAGTGGATTTCCTAGCCTTTCCTTTTCCTGGATAGCCATGGTGATTGTGGATTTGTTTTCCTTGTTTTGTTTTGGTTGATTCTCATGTTTCCTTAGCTTGGGTTGAGTTATTAGTCCTAGAAGCACTGGTTGCAAAAACGCATTGGAAGCCCTGTAACAACTTGGGTTGAGTTACTTGTCCTTGAAACCTTGGATGGATAAATGCTATGGAAGCCCTTAGCGGGTTGAGTTACTATTCCTGGAAGCCTTGGTTGGACAAAAGCTCTGGAGGACTGATAAAAGATGTGGGTTGAGTTACTAGTCCTTGAATCCCTGGTTTGATAAACACTCTAGAAGCCTTGGAAGCCTTGAATAGAGACTAATCTGATGATGGTTTTGTGATGTCCAACCATGAGGTGGAATCACTGTTTTATGGGTTGAGGTGGATGGCCTTTGGAAGCCTTGGATGGTTTTTGATTGGTGTGTTCTATGAGATCCCACATTCATGCTTGGAATATGGCACAGGGGTGAATGGATGAAGAGAGATTTGGCTCAGCCATTCTACGGTTGGGTGGAATGTGGTAGTCCCATCCCAGGTTTGGATTTTGCATCATCAATATGAGGTTATTTTTCCTTGTAATTCTATGAGTATTATACTAGTTATATGTGGTTTATATGGTTGTGATTTCATTGGTATTTTTGTTGCTATTGTGCTGGTTATATATACATTTTATGATAGTAGTTATCTATGGCTCTCATCGTGTTTTTACTAGTAAATGAATGACCAATGTATCTATGACCTAATGGATGAAATGGTAGTTGATGTGTTGAGGCATCAATGTTTCTTAGCAATTCTCACCTAAGTATGAGACACATATGCTCATATATGTTATTTACACCTATAGATTACATATTCGTGATATGTTTGACGAAATGCCTGTCATGGATAGTAGGGGTATAGTCAAGGTCTTATTCAAGTAAGTGCATTTGTACTATCATTTCTCTATTATTTTATTGTTCTAAAGATGTCATTCAATTTTGGGTAGTGACCTGGGCTCTGGGCTTGAAAAAGTGGCTCAAATCCCAGGAGTGTCACAACATTATGTAAAATAGTCCCTGGACGCTGGCTTGCAAGCATGTTAGAGCGTCCAGAGGTCCCTAGATGTTGGCATGCCCATAGAATGAGAGCGTCCAGAGGTCAAGTGGTCCAAAATCTCACTGGGACCCAGGGGTTGGTTGGAAGAAAGGTTGGATTGGTTCTTGAGGGTCCTAATGTTGATGCTGGATGTCTATATGGTGTGTTTCCATCGGTTCCACTTCCTTGACATGACTTAGGAGGTCAAATTATATCATAGTGACTGCTCGTCACATGTTTGCCTCGGTTGGCTGGTTGCTTGGGTAGATGTGGGAGGAGGGTGTTACATAGTGGTATCAAAGCATGGTTCACCACTCAACTGGATGGGCTGTGTGTTGGTAATGCATGTATGTCAGTTGCATTTGTTTGTCTTGTGTTGTGAAACCATGTGCTTATTGCACTTTCATGGTGTTGATCATGGTTGTAGTGATCTTCCCATGTGGAAGTTGATGTTGTTGTGGTGGAGTGCATTGTCGTGAGTGTATGATTGGTGACATGTTGTTAAATGTCACTTACATGTATCATTCTTGTATGCTTGATTACATGTTGCTACATGTTGTTACAAGTGTTGTTCGTTTATGATTGGTTATATGTGTTTGTGCATGTATGTGGTCCATGGTTATGCTTGTGTGTTTCCCACATATGTGTTGGTGTATCGTTTACATTGATGGTTGTGCATTGTCCATGTACATTGGTACGGTTGATGTCGTCATGCATGAGGTTATGGTATGTGTGGTTGACATGGTCATGCATCGGTGACTAGACTCTAGCTAGAATGATGGTTGCATGGTTATATACTTATGTGTTATGTTTCTATATGCTGTCATTATTATGTTATACATGTATCACACTGATTTCTTGATCTTGTAGACAAGGTATCCTCCTTGAGCTATATTAAGATACGCTCGTTTATTGTGATTTGGTTTAGCTGACATGATATACCTTGCAGGAAGAAATATCAAATGGTTAACAAGATGGTAGACTACACAGGATCTCCCGATGAATCAGATGAGAATTATTGTGTTGAGAATTCTTCTTATCTGGCAGACACACTGGGAAGCTTAGTAGAGGTAAATGTAGTGATACCTCAAAGTTTGTCATATTTATAGTGACAGGGACCGCTTCGGATCATCTATGAGCATGAGGACAAAAATAATGGGGCATATGGTAGTACATCGCATGGTGATCACAGGTCAGATAGAGATGACAAACTGTTGGACACTCTAAATAGGAGAGGGGATAGAAACATGTACCGTTCTAGTTCTGGTTCTGACAGGCATGATGATTGATATCATTATCATCCATACAGGAGGAGTGATAGGGGATACTTGCCAGATTTGTTTAAGAAAGCAAAGTCAACAACATTTGATGGAGAGATGAAGAAATCACAGGATGCAGAGGCATGGTTGCTTGGTATGAATAAGTTCTTCAAGTTGCATGAATATTCAGAGAACATGAAAGCTAGAGTAGCTACATTCAGTCTCAAAGGTAATGTAGACATTTGGTGGGAAGATGTGAAGAAAGTCAGAGGTATATAGGAGGAGGACTTGACTTGGAATGAGTTTGAGTGACTATCCAAAAGGAAGTACCTATTAGAGAGATACTTTGATGGCAGGGCAAAGGAATTATATGAACTAAAGATTGGATCTACGACAAATGATGAGTACACTAGCAAGTTCTCGGAGCTACTGAGGTATGTGCCTTACCTCAAGGAGGAAAAGGACAAGATTCAGAGATTCGCTAGTGGGTTTCCAATGGCATTCAAAGATAGGATTGAGTTCAATGAGCCTAGGCCATTGGAGGAGGCCATCCGAAAGCTAAAGCATTGCTATGAACAATCAAAGCGAAGATCTGAGACTAAGACAGACTAGAAAGGCAATGCAAATAACAAAGGAAAATGGGAAAAGAAGTGAGTAAGACCATAGGATTCAAGTAACAAGGAGAATGTTGCACCACTGAAGAGGTTCAATGCATCTGAAAAAGGACAGGGATATCGATCTAAGGAGAAGAATAAGTATGCAGGTTCGAAGCCTATATAGTGTTGGACTTGTGGAAAGGATCATCACAGGAGAGATTGTCCACAGTAGCAGGGTGGTAGGCCTCAGATATATAATGCATAGGCTGCACAAACTGTTGGGGATGCTGGTTAGAGCGTTCCTCGTATCTACAAAACATTGGATAACAAACAGGCAGACCACGAGGCATCTATAATTGAGATGGGCAGTGAGCTTCGTGATCAAGTTATTTCTATTTTGATTGACCTTAGATCTAATTATAGCTATGTTAGTGCTGACTTGGTGGATAAGTGTGGTTTGAGTAAGGAATTGCATGAAAAAGTTTTGTTAGTGCAGTTGGCTATAGGTAAAAAGAAGTGAGTTCATCATTAAGTAAGAGCTTATGCATTTGATTTGAATGGTATGCCTACCACAACACATTTTAATGTATTAGCAATGGGATCATACAATATGTTGTTGGGCATGGATTGGTTGTAACTTCATAGAAACAAGGTGGATTGTTATGACAAGTCCATTGAGTGCTTGGATGACAATGGAGAACAAAGAGTCTTACAGGGAAAGAAGAAAGCCACATCAGTTAGGATGGTGAAAGCTATGTAGCCAAAGCGTAGTCGCAAGAAAGGGTGTGTGTTATTTGCATTGCACATTTTTAGTGAAAAAGGTAAGGAAGTTGAGGATACAAATGTTTTGAACAGGTACCCAGTTTTACAATAGTTCAAGGATGTATTTCCTGATGATATTTCAGAGTTTCCACCTCAAATGGAAATAGAATTGTCTATTGAGTTGGTGCTAGGGGTAGCTCCAGCATCAAAAGGACCTTATAGGATGAGCACACCTGAGTTGGTAGAATTGAATCTACAGTTGAAGGAAATGTTGGACAAGGGATACATTAGGCCAAGTGTATCACCATAGGGCACACCGGTATTGTTTGTGAAGAAGAAGGATGGTACTCTCATATTGTGCATTGACTACAGGTAGTTGAACAAGGTGACCATCAAGAACAGGTATCTGTTACCAAGGATTGATGAATTCTTCGATTAGTTGAAGGGAGCAACAGTGTTCTCAAAGATTGATATGAGATCTGGATATCATCAGGTACACATCAAAGAGGAGGACATTTACAAGACAACCTTACGGACCACGTATGGGAATTATAAGTTTGGTGTAGTTCCATTTTGCTTAACTAATGCTCTATTTACATTTATGTGCTTAATGAATAGTGTGTTGCATCCATATTTGGATAAGTTTGTTATTGTTTTCATTGATGACATATTGGTATATTCTAAAAATGAGGAAGAGCATGTTGAGCATTTAGTAGCAGTGTTGAGGTTGTTGAGAGAGCATCAATTGTATGCTAAGCTCAACAAGTGCAGTTTCTTTTAGACCGAGGTACACTTCTTAGGGAATGTTGCCTCCAAGGAGGGAATTGCAGTAGATCTAGAAAAGATAAGGGCCATCATGGAGTGGGTAGCTCCTAGGAATGTAGATGAGGTGAGATATTTCATGGGGTTGGCAGGCTATTATAGGAGGTTCATTAGGAACTTCTCACATATTGCTTATCCTATCACGTCGTTGCAGAGGAAAGGTAAGACATTTGAATGGACAAAGGAGTGTGAGGCTAGTTTTGATCAGCTTAAGCAGTTGTTGACACATGCATTAGTGTTAAAGATTGCAGATCCGAATAAAGAGTTTGTAGTATGTACATATGCTTGCAAGAAAGGACTTAGTGGATTCCTTATGCAAGATGGACAGGTGGTATGCTATGAGTCGCAAAAACTAAATGAGAACGAGGAAAACTACCCACACATGATCTTGAGTTGGCATCGATTATACATGCATTGAAGATGTGGAGACACTATCTTCTAGGCATGAGGTTTACATTGATGAGTGATCGCAGTGGTTTGCAGTATCTATTTGACCAACCGAATCTGAATGGTAGGCAGGCTCGGTGGTTGCTATGATCAGTGAGTTTGATTTTGAGATTAGGTACATCAAAGGAAAAGAGAATAGAGAGGAATATTCTCTTAGCAGGTAGACACAAGTAAATAAATTAGCAGCTATGAGCTCCTATAGGATAGACTTACAGGATCTGATCTCGCACGTAGGTCAGTAGGATGTTAGATATATGGACATTATGAATAGGTTGCAGTAGAGTACTGGTACATGTACAAGTATTAGTATAGGTACAGGTACATGTACAAGTGATAGTACATGTACAAGTACAGGTGATAATATAGGTACAGGTAATGGTACAGGTACAGGTACAAGTGCAGGTGCACAAGATGTGGACTATTTCCTTACAATGGATGAATTGGTTAGGTTTAGAGACAGGATGTATGTGCTATATAGTAGTGAGCTCAATAAGGTGATATTGAGGGAGTTTCATGTGAAACCATATTCAGGTCACCTAGGTTATCAGAAGACACTGACAACAATGAAGAGATTTTATTATAGGCCGAACCTGAAGAGGGACGTAGCAAAGTTTGTGGCTAGGTGTTTTGATTGTCAGTGTGTGAAGGAAGAGTGTAAACATCCAAGTGGATTACTAAAACTGATTGTGATTCTAGAATGGAAATTGGAGGTCATTTCCATGGACTTCATCACAGGTTTTCCGAGGACAATGAGACAACATGATTCCATCATGGTTATCGTGGACAAGTTGACAAAGATTGCGCATTTCATTCCAGTGAAGTATACGTTCTCAACTAGCGATGTAGCATAGGTATTCATCATAGATGTGGTCATATTGAATGGTGTTACGAAGAATATTGTGTTAGACAAGGATGAAAAGTACACTTCCAAGTTTTGGAAGGAGTTATTTGTAGGTTTGGGTACGAAGTTGACCTTCAGTACAACTTATCATCCGCAGACATATGGACAGACAGATAGGGTCAACAAGATATTGGAGGGAATGTTGAGGATGTATGTGATGCATCAACAATGAAAGTGGGTAGAGTACCTTCCAATGGTAGAGTTCACTTACAACAATGGGTATCAATAATATTTTAGGATGAGTCCATTTGAGGCATTATATGGGAGCAGCAACAATACTCATGTCAGTTGGAGTGATCTAGTTAACAAGGTGTTGATTGGATCGGACATGTTGGCATACATGGAACAAGAAATGCAGGTGATCAAGAAGAAGAATCTAAAGGAAACACAAGATAGCCAAAAGAGCTATGCATATCGAAACAGGTTGCTCAAGGAGTTCCAAGTTGGGGAACAGGTGTACTTGTGCATCAAACCGAAGAAGATATCCTTATGGATTGGATCATGTGCCAAGCTGGCACCACGGTTTTGTGGACCCATCCGTATTATTGAGAGAATTGGGCCAGTAGCCTATTGAATTGCATTTCCTTCGATAGTGAAATTCCATGATGTTTTCCATGTATCATTGCTTAAGAAGTATGTTAAAGATGTTTAACATTTGATTGACTAGTCTGTATTGGAAGTGGAACTAGATGGAGAAGTCCAGCTGATGCCTAAGTGTATATTGCTTAAAAAGGTACTTATGCTCCAAAATAGAGAAATCAAGTAGGTTAAGGTGCAATGGAAGCACTTTGGGCCCAATGAAATTACATGGGAGATGGAGGATCAAATGTAGGCTATTTATCCTTCCTTATTTTCTGGTTGAGGAAAAGCAGTTTGGGTATGGTGTTTTGGTATATGTTTTGGTGATGTTGTTATATGTACATATGTATATGGATTTAAATACCTCCATGAGCTATGTTATAAAAATCCAATAAGCGATATGGGTGTCATGTCATTATGATGTTATGTTTGTTATGCTTTCATGTTGGTTTGCTTCTCAGCAGATTGATCATTGTAAATACTGCATCGAGCTAAGTTGTAAAGATCCATCAGTAGTAAATTTTGCTTACAACATTTTTCTCGTTATAGGTGTTGCTGAATACCAAGGATGGTGTTCCCCCAAGGGGGAGGGTTCTGTAACAACCCTGGTGAAAATTCCATGTAATAAAAGTTAATAAGGGAAAAAATAATAACCACGGTTGATGGGACACTTATTCCAAGCTTAATGTTGGGAAAGGCATCCTAGTGTGGGCGTTCATTTGGTTATTAATGGCTAAGGCTTTGGAAAGGAAAAATGGATTTTTTGGCGCATTTATTTATGAAAATAATGGAAATTAGGAGAAAATGAAGATGGAAGGTCACATGTTACATGTGAGGAGGAAAATGAAGGAAAATAATGGAAAATGAAGAAAATAGAGGCCTCATTCATAAAAAGGATTATGAGGATCAGTTGATAACCTTTTGTCAGTTTAGTTTTGGAGATCCCTCATTATTCTCTCTCTCTCATACTCTTGGATACTTATAGTTTTCTTGGAGCACTCTCGAAGGGTGTGCATTGTTGGGTTGTGTTATATTCTTTCCATGAGTTAACAGGGGGTTTGAGGGGCACCCGTAACCCCACTTTATGGGGTCCGGGGTAGCGCCCCAGAAAATTTTGGTTTTGGACCCTATGTTAGGTTGGGCGGACCCAGCTATGGTTTTGTGCATGATTTTCGCACTTGTTTTTTGGACGCGATGGTTTTCGGTCCATGGTATTGGATGCTTCGGCATGTATAAATATGTATTATAACATTGAAAGAAACATAATGAAAAATAAAGCTGGTAGTCCTGGTTTTGGGATCCAGGGGAAAATCTCTGTGTATATGTGTTTTATGTGTTCTGCTCTCACATTATTTATTTTCTGTGTTTTAGAATTCATATGCAGGTAATTTCTGTACGGGGTTAAAACCTACATTTAGTATCAAAGTAGATTTGGCTTCAAGGGGACGCCTTTGTTGCTGATGGGTTTCGCTCGGGCCTGTGGTAGACCTTGTTCAGTGGGAGATCAATTCTAGTGGTGAAGGAAGATGGCGAGCAGTGGAAAGATAGAGATTGAGAAATTTAATGGTCAGAGTTTTGAGTTGTGGAAACTCAAGATGGAGGATCTGTTGGTGGATAAAGATCAGTGGATTGCGGTAGATCCAGGTACTAAACCAATGGGAGTGTCCAATTAAGAATGGAAGAAGTTGGATCGGAAGGAAAAGAGCACAATACGATTGTGTGTCTCATATTCAGTATTGCTAAATGTATTAGGGGAAGCTACGACGAAGGCATTGTGGGACAAGTTAGGGACTTTGTACCAATCTAAGTCTTTGGTGAATAAACTGTTCCTGCGGAAAAAGCTGTATAACCTGAGGATGAAAGATGGAGACTCGGTGACAAGGCATCTAAATGCATTTAATATTGTGGTAAGTCAGTTAGCATCTGTTGATTTTAAAATTTCAGATGAAGATAAGTGCATCAGTTTGTTGTTTTCTCTACGAGATTCGTGGGATAGTCTGGTTATTGCAATAGGTAGCAATGCAACAGCCTTGCATTTTGATGAAATAGTCTCATCCTTGTTGACGGAGGAGATGAGACGGAAAAATATGGAGAGCCAAAATGGTGATGCCTTGTCTGTACGATGGCAGACCCAAAACAAAAACAAAAATAAGTCATCGAGTGGTAGATCTAAATCTGCAGGAAAACTTGTAAAGGTGGTGTGCTGGAAATGTGGAAAGGAAGGGCACTACAAAAGGGACTGTAAATCTAAAGCTCCTGACAATGGAAAGGTATCTGATGAGGCTCCTTCTGCAGAGGCGAAAACCACCTCAGATGAAGGTGGGGATGTGTACTTGCCTTCTTCAAGTACACATGTAGATCATGAGGCATGGTTGATTGACTCAGGTGCATCCTTTCACTTCACTCCCCATAGAGAGTGGTTCTGCGAGTATGATAAATATGATGGTGGTGATGTCTTCTTGGGGGATGACAGGAAGGCTAGAATCGTTGGTCGCGGAAAAGTAAAGTTGAAGTTGCAAGGTGGAAGGGTTAGAACGCTTCCAGGTGTTCTACATATTCTTGCATTAGCCAGAAATTTGATTTTTGTTAGCAAGCTAGGTGATGCAGGTGTAAAAACAATGTTCGAGAAGGATACCTGCAAGATGGTTTGGGGAGCACTGGTATTGATGTGAGGAGTTCGGATTGGAACTCTGTACAAGCTGCAAGGTAGCACTGTTATTGATGGGTGCAATAGTTCTGTGGTTCCTGAAAGTGGAGCAGAAAATCTAGTGGTCTCTAGAGAGAAGACCATGCTGTGGCATCAAAGGCTTGGACATATTGGAGAAAAGGGCCTTCGGATACTTCATGGTAAAGGTATGGTAGAAGGTATGAGTAATAGCTCTCTGGATTTTGATTTCTGTGAAAATTGTGTATATGGGAAGCAAAATCGGGTGAGTTTCCCCTCTGGTAGTAAGAGGGCGAAACAGATATTAGAACTTGTGCATAGTGATGTGTTTAGACCTGTGAAGGTTCCATCACTGGGTAAGTCTATGTACTATGTATCATTTATAGATGACTTCTAAAGGAATACATGGATATATTTCCTTAAGAAGAAATCTGAAGTCTTTGACAGGTTTAAAGAATTTAAGGCTCTGGTGGAAAACCAGACAAAGAAGAAGATAAAGGTGTTGAGGACAGATAACGGTGGAGAGTTTTGCAGTAAGGAATTTGAAGAATTCTGTAAGAAGTGTGGTATAGCACGACAGAAGACTACTCCATATACACCTCAACAAAATGGAGTTGCAGAAAGAATGAACAAGACGTTGATGGAAAGGGCAAGAAGCATGCTCAGTGGTGCTGGGTTAGGACAGGAATTTTGGGCAGAGGCAGTGGATACTGCATGTTACCTGGTCAACAGGTCACCTTCATCAATGTTGGAGGATAAGACTCCACAAGAGGTATGGACTGGTAAGAAACCCTCTCTTTCACATCTGAGGGTATTTGGATGTGATGCATATGTACATGTTCCAAAGGAGAAAAGAACAAAGTTGGATAGTAAATCTGAAAAGTGCATATTTATTGGGTATAAGGATGGTTTTAAGGGTTATAAGCTTTGGAACCTAGTAACAAGGAAGGTTATGTACAACCAAGATGTGGTGTTCAGAGAGGTGAAAGATGTTATTAAAAATGAAGTCCAACCAAAGGAACATGAGAAGATAGAGTTTGAGCTAAAGGAGGAAGAATCAGACTCTACAACAAGAGGAGGAATTAGAAGATGAAGAGCCACAAACCCCGGCTGTGAGAAGACCAATTCGAGAAAGAAGGCAGCCAGAAAGGTATAGTCCATCTGCTTTCTGTTCAAATTTTGCTTTGTCTGTTACTGATGATGATTCCAGAACTGTGAACGATGCAGTGGATTCAGAGGATGGAAAACTTTTGAAAGAGGCCATGGTTGATGAAATGGCATCTTTGCACAAAAATGAGGCTTGGGATCTGGTGGAGTTGCCGGCTGGAAGGAAACCCATTGGCAGAAAATGGGTGTTCAAAAAGAAGACAAATGCAGAAGGAAAAGTGGAGAAATACAACGCTCGGTTGGTAGCAAAAGGTTATTCCCAGGTGCCGGGAATTGATTTTGGTGATATTTTTTCTCCTGTTGCCAAGGTAACTTCTATTAGATTACTTTTATCTATTGCTGTTGCTTTTGATTTTGAGGTAGAACATATGGATGTGAAGACAACATTTCTTCACAGGGATTTGGAAGAGGAGATCTACATGAAGCAACCTGAAGGCTTTGCGGTGAAGGGTAAGAAAGAACTGGTATGTAAGTTAAAGAAGTCTCTATATGGGTTAAAACAGTCACCAAAGATGTGGTATCAGAAATTTGATACATTTATACGGGGACTTTGCTTCACCAAAAGCAAAGCAGATCACTGTGTGTATTTTAAATTAATTGGTGACCGTGTTATTTATCTGGTCTTGTATGTGGATGATATGTTGTTGGTTGGAAATGACAAAGAAGTTATCTAGGATTTGAAGACCCGATTGTCCTCCAAATTCGACATGAAAGATCTTGGAGCTGCAAACTATATTTTGGGCATGGAAATTAAAAGAGATCGGGCAAAGAGGAAGCTCTGGTTAAACCAGAGGAAGTAAGATGAGACAATATTGCAGAGGTTTAATATGCAGGATAGTAAACCGGTGAAGGTTCCTATTCTTGTAGGTGTGAGGTTATCTGCTGAATAGTATCCCAAGACACAAGAAGAGGAAGAGGACATGTCCCGTGTTCCATGTGAAAGTGCATTCGGTAGCCTGATGTATGCAATGGTCTGTACTAGACCAGACATTGCACATGCAGTGGGAGTATTGAGCAGGTTTATGTCAAAACCAGGGAAGGAGCACTGGACAACAGTGAAGCGAGTTTTCAGGTATTTGCGTGGCACTAGTGATTATGGTTTGTGCTACCAAGGAAGACCAGGATTGGATAGAGTGTTGGATATTCATGGCTTTGTTGATGCAGATTGGGCTGGAGATCTGGATCAGAGAAGATCTACAAGTGGGTATGTGTTTAACCTATTTGGAGGTGCAGTCAGTTGGATGAGTAAGAAACAATCTGTAGTGGCACTGTCAACTACAGAGGTAGAATACATGGCAGCCACTCATGCAAGTAAGGAAGCAGTTTGGTTGCAGAGATTGTGTTCAAGTATGGGGTTGGTATAGGAAGCTATAAGGATATACTGTGACAGCCGAAGTGCAATTTTCTTGGCAAAGAACCCCGCATATAATTCAAAGAAAAAGCACATTGATGTTCAGTATCACTTTGTGAGGGATATGATAGAAGACAAAAATATGTTTCTGGTAAAGGTGGACATTTTGAGGAATATTACAGATGCATTAACAAAATCTGTGAGCTTTGAGAAGTTCTCTTGGTGTAGAGAGACAATGGGCATTTCAGGGCTGGAAAAATGACTAAGCTCTCTTGTGGCCCCCTGTGGAAAGAAACAACAAGTGGGAGAATGTTGGGTTGTGTTATATTCTTTCCATGTAGTTAACAAGGGGTTTGAGGGGCACCCGTAACCCACTTTATGGGGTCCAGGGCAGCGCCCCGAAAAATTTTGGTTTTGGACCCTATGTTAGGTTGGGCGTGTTATCACTCAGGTTGTTCCCTTTGACTCCTAAGGGAATACGACCGAGGTAACCACAAACCAATCTTTGGATTACAGGTCCTAGCCTACCTGCAATCAGAGAGGGCTCTCTCTTTATAATTTAGCTTTGTTTTGGGGTGATTTTAGGCTAGTGATGATGTGCATGAGTTTGTTTTAAATTTGGTTGGATGGATGGTGTATTCAAACAGAGTTGGCATGCAAAGTGTGAGAAGTTCAGACCATTGGGCATGGAGTCAATGAATGTGAACTGTTGGGTGTGTTTTCTTTGGTAGTAGAGAGGAATACAGAGAAGGATAGCTCCACATGGCACAATGTTAAATGCCGGAATTAAGATGAAATGGAGGTCAGGGGATGAGAGCCAATTAAGGATCTTTCATCCAGCCAAATAGGGAAAGTGGATGAAGGCTAAACAGGAGCAATGAAGGATTCCTAGACAACATTCAAAAACGAGAGAAATAGCTTAAACATGATCAATTAAGTATGCATATTCATCACTAATTCAGAGGAAAACATATAAAACCACAGAAATTGAGCACAGAGCATATCGAAAGAGTTATGAGCTATTCTTTCTTTCTGCAGCTTAGATTGTGATATATAGATGATACAGACACATATAAACTGAAAAACAGAGGTAGGAAAGACTTATTGAACCATGAGGAAGCACGAGAATTCCATATTAAGCTCTTCAGCCATTAAAACCACAACCAGCCAGTTCAGAAGCAAATATTCCAACAACCTTGGATTATAGAAACTCTCAAGCCTTACAGTGCAAGTCTAGAATGAGAAAAACAACCAACCAACCAACACTTATTACATAGCTCAGGGTGGTTTATATAGGAAAAATATCTACAAAACAGATCTGAGGGAAGATCTGGGGAAATAACTATGTTTAACCTAACTTCTGCTGAAATAAATGCAAAAATATCTATTTGAGCTGCGCTGGAGGCAGCAGCATCAAAAATGAGTTAATATGGGTCCTTTGAGCTCTGCGCTGGCCATTTTTCCATAACTGTGCTTTGGAAGCTGAAGCGCTGCTCTCATGTGTCTTTAATGCATTAAACTGTGATCTGGTGAGCCTTAAATGGGCTTTTACTGCTTCATTGACTTGGATGGAGGCCCTTTATTGCTTATCGCCTCGACTTTAAGTCTTTCACTACAAATCTCTAACTGATACACTTTGCCGCTATTCTGATACTCTTTAATGCTAAATCGGGGCCTTTTCTCTCCACTGATACACTTTAACTGTCAAATCGCCCTTTTTTCATCTCTTTATGGCAAAAAATAGGTGTTGTGGTGCTTCTGTGGGCCTTAGAGGTGTTTCGGCGCTTGGTCGATCAAAACATTGCCAAAACTGAAGAAATCCTGCAAAAATGGTGGAAGATTGTGGACTGGAGGCTTGCTGGGGCCAAACCTTTGCTGTTTGGAGCAATTTGGGCTTGGAGCGATCAAAAATGGCTGAGAAATGATCATAATCCTTTGGAGCTGAAGCGCGCGCGGGCGCAGACTGATAATACGTGAAAAAACCCCTTTTTCCTTTATAAAGCGAAAGATCACTTTACATAGGAAAATTGACGAAAACCGGGCGGGAGCGATTTACTGTAGCTCAGAAAAGATCTGGGCCGTTGGATCTAGCGCGGGCAGATCCAACGGCTGAGATCTACTCGCAATATCGCTCTCGGCGGGGAGCGGGGAACGAGGCCTTATATATATGCGAATGCCGATAGCGAAATGCGATAATATGTCTTGCGATAAGGCCTACGATATATGGAAAATGCGGGTTTTTGCGATAAAACCAATGTTCATGGAAAAATGGAGAAATGCTTTAAAACATGGTAAAATGATAAAAGCGGAGTATGCGGTAATAATACATTGTGAATGCGATATCGCCGTCGGGTGCGATAGCGATATCGCATCGGCGGAAGGGGTGGGGGATATGAATATGAGCACATATGAGATGTGATAGCCGATTGCGAAATCGCTATCGGCGGAGTATGATCGGGGGATATGTAAAAAGGGCCAACAATGCTCGCTGCGACCTCCGACAGCGATATCGCGTCGGAGGGGAGGGGGAAACAATCGGAGGGGGGTTCCAATGCTTTAGAAGGTTTTTCAATGATCGGAGAAGGAATTCTCTGATCAGAGAAGGGTTTTTGAAGCAAAATGAGGGATCTTTACATCGGAGGAAGGGCTTAGTGCATTTAAAAAGGGTTTTTAATGCATCGGAAGGGGTTGTTTGCCTTGGAAAGGTAAAAACAAGGTTAAAAAGAGGGATTTTATATATGGGAGGAGGGATTTTATGCATAGGAAGGAGTCCAATGCATTGGAAGATGGAAAAATGAGCAAGGTGAGGGTTCTTACTAAGTTTCAGGCAAACTTAGTAATTCCCAAGCATACTTATGGTTATTTTTCAACCAAAGGGAAGGGATATGTATATAAGGGAATATTTAGCATATTTTTAGTAAGGGGAGGGGAAATAGATAGGGATTTATATAATAAGTTAGAAGTTAATATGAATTTTGAGGGGAAAGCGCTAAGTATAGCAAACTTAGGCTTTAAAGGGGAGAAAAGAGTAAAATGGAGCAATTTAGGAGTATTAAGCAGATCTCAATATCCTTTGGGGAAATTAGTGAGTGATTTGGGGAAAAGGAAGAAGGGGAAGTTAGTCATGCCTCGCTTGAGCTGCTCCAAGGGAAAACTGCCTCATACTTGTGATCTGAAGTAAATAAACACTTTGAAACACAAAACTGATCACAATTCATCATTCTGCAACCTCAAAACTACCTACCCAGCCTACTTACCTAGCATTTTGTCTTCTTTTTGTTTGGGTGCACTTGAACTAGCAAACCCAACTTTTCTCCTTTTCTTTTAGCTATCCTCCTATCTAAATCTACCCTTATTTCTTCCAGGGGCTCAGATTAAGCTATTGAGCACCCTAACTTCTCTACCTATCTAATGATCTGCCAAGATTAAACAGTTTGGACAAATATTTATTCTCTATCTTCTAAAATAAGCAATTTAAACCTAGGGAGGCCAAGATTAAGCTGTTTGGCCTTCCCTTAACTGTGAAATCCTTCAAAAATGGAACTTTTGCAGCATGGAAAAGATGAAAATTTTTGGCACTTCCACTGTCAATCATGAAATATGAAACCTATTGCAATAGGAGGCTAACAGGGCAGACCCACCTATGGTTTTGTGCATGATTTTCGCACATGTTTTTTGGACGCGATGGTTTTCGGTCCATGGTATTGGATGCTTCGGCATGTATAAATATGTATTATAACATTGAAAGGAACATAATGAAAAATAAATCTAGTAGTCCCGGTTTTGGGATCCAGGGGAAAATCTCTGTGTATATGTGTTTTATGTGTTCTGCTCTCGCATTATATATTTTTTGTGTTTTAGAATTCACATGCAGGTAATTTCTTTACGGGGTTAAAACCTATAGGCATACTTGGATTTTTGGAGCAAGAAGGCAAAGGAAGAGCAGGACAGCGTAATAGGACATCAATATCAGTAGCTACAGCGAATTTTTCTTGTAGGTACCGAGTTGTATGTATGTTTTCCTCACTAGTTTTGGAATGCATGACATATTCATGTGGTTTGTTGGTTGTGATCTTTCACTGGCATGGAGGATGGATGAGATTGATAATGGATTGCCTAGCCTTACCATTTCCTGGATAGCCATGGTGATTGTGGATTTGTTTTCCTTGTTTTTTTTTGGTTGGTTCTCATGTTTCCTTAACTTGGGTTGAGTTATTAGTCCTGGAAGCCTTGGCTGGACAAACACTCTAGAAGCCCTGTAACAACTTGGGTTGAGTTACTAGCCCTAGAAGCCTTGGTTGGACAAACACTCTCGAAGCCCTTCATGGGTTGATTTACTAGTCCTAGAAGCCTTGGTTGGACAAACAATATGGAAGCTTGGTAAAAGTTGTGAGTTGAGTTACTAGTCTTGGAAGCTTTGGTTGGAAAAATGCTCTGGAAGCCCTAAAAGGCTTGGATAGAGACCAATGTGATGATGGTTTTATGATGTATAACCATGAGGTGGAATCACTATTTGATGGGTTGGGGTGGATGGCCTCTAGAATCCCTTGATGGTTTTTGATTGATGCTTTCTATGTGATCCCACATTCATGCTTGGAATATGGCATGGGGGTGAATGGTTGAAGAGAGATTTGGTTCATCCATTCTACGGTCGGGTGGAAGTCCCATCCCGAGTTTGGATTTTTCATCATCAATATGAGGTTATTTCTCCTTATAATTCTATGAGTATTATACTGGTTATATGTGGTTTATATGGCTGTGATTTCATTGGTATTTCTATTGCTATTATGCTGGTTATATATATGTTTTATGATAGTAGCTACATATGGATCTCATCATGTTTTTACTGGTAAATGAATGTCCAATGTATTTATGACCTAATGGATGAAATGGAAGTTGATGTGTTGAGGCATCAATGTTTCTTAGCGATTCTCAGCTAAGTATGAGACCCATGTGCTCAGATATGTTATTTACACATGTAGATTACATATTCATGATATATTTGATGAAATGCCTGTCATGGCTAGTAGGGGTCCAATCAAGGTATTATTCAAATAATTTAATTGTACTGTAATTTCTTTGTTATTTTATTGTTCTGAAGATGTAATTAAATTTTGGGCAGTAACTTGGACTTTGGGATTGAAAAAGTGGCTCAAATCCCGTGGACACTGGCACAAAATTGTGTAAAATAGTCCCTAGATGCTGGTTTGTAGGCTTGTGAGAGCGTCAAGAGGTCCCTGGACATTGGCATGCCCATAGAATGAGAGATTCTAGAGGTCAAGTGGTCCAAAATCTCAGTGAGACCCAGGGGTTGGTTGGGAGAAAGGTTGGATTGGTTCCTGAGGGCTCTAATGCTGATGTTGAATGTCTGTACGGTGTGTTTCTGTTGGTTCCACTTAATTAACGTGACTTGGGAGGTCAAATCATATCATAGTGGTCTCTCATCACATGTTTACCCCAGTTGGTCGACTGCTTGGGTAGATGTGAGAGGAGGGTGTTACAGGAAACCTATGCTAGTCATGTCGTTGCTTATACTTAATATTCATTTTTTGTAGGATATCATGATCCTATTGTTGGAGGTGTGGGATCTATTAAAAAATTTAGCTTCTCTATCTGCCTCAACTTGAGCGTGGGAGGATGTTGCTATAGAAGATGTAATGAGAATAACTACATCAATTGGGGCCAGAGGTTGGAAACCCAAGCACAACTAAAAGTACTATGTGTTATCCCCTACAATTTCCTAGGTTGAGGAGGAAATTGAAAAAGGTAACCTCGAACCACTTCCAGCTCAGTAGCTATCCCTACTAAGCTAAAGAGGGATCTCCCAAAAGGATTTGTCAATGCAAAGTTGTAAAGGACAAGGTTTTAGGCTAGATACACAAGTTTATTTTGAGTATTTGTGAATTAAGTTTGCTAGACTAGGGTTTAGAACAAGTAATTAGGTTTAGGCTTCAAGTATGCAGAAACAAGTATAATAGGAGCTAGATATCAGTGTGTTATGGTGCAATTGGAGTGTTTGTCAATGTAGCATAGATTTGTGAGTTTAAAAGAGACTAATGAGCATGTGAAGGCATGAATTCATTAGCTTTAGAAGAAGGGAAACACAACTATGAATTCCACATAAAAAAAGCTTAATTTCAAGATTCTTGTTTATATAACTGCAAAGAAACTCATAGGAAGAACATAAAGCATGTAAAGAGAGATGATTTATCCATTAAAACTGATAGAAATAAGAAACAAACACCATAGACTCACTGAACTAGAGTTCCTGAAATATAGTTGCAACTGCTCCTGTATTAGCTGAAGAAAACATAAGTATACAAGCCTGCTCCACAAAATTCCAACCCTTCTCTCTGAATGAGAAATAGTACATATAGACTCAATTGAACCACTTCCCCACCTTCAGGAGTTGAATTCCTAGGTGGTGGAACTAATTCCAAGATTCTCTCAACCAACAGGTGAGAGTGAGAAGGTCAAATACAAACACTTCTTGTAGACTTTGATTTGGATTTTACTTCCTTAATGAGGCCTATTAAACCACAAAAACTACCTATCATGTCCATTTATTCATGATTACATCATCTAACCTCGAACGAAATTCAATTACATCGAGATTTTTTACTTTGACCAAGTCAATCTGAAAACAAGGAAATTTACACAGTGAAATTTAAATTAAAAACACAGAAATTTGCAGAAGCGTAGCTCCGACTTTGAGCCCACTTTAGGGTGCCTTCGTGAGGTCAAAATGAAGATCTAAAAGAATAGTCAACTAGATTTTCAAGTATAGTTTCTAGAAAACCTTTCATTTTTGGAAATGACCCATGGGAAGGCCTTCAAAAATCCATTCTCCCAAGGTTACTCCAAAAGCACAACGGTTGTTAAAAAGAGGGCCAAAATGCTGATTTGACCACTTTTTCCACTTTTTCTCCAAATTTGGTCTCTCTCTCGAAAATCTGATGAAATGGGTTTTTAGAGAATTCCATGGGCTTTCCAAAATTGCAAACCATTTGTGATGTGAGTGCCTAAGGAAAAAGGGCAATGCCTGTGACTAGCCAAATTTCTGAATTAGGCACCAAAATAGCCAAAAAAACAAAAAAATGCTAAGAATTTCTCCAAAATTGGTCAAGAGATGAAAAATGAGGTATGTTAAACCCTCATGGATGCTTCACCAAGAATATCCAAGTTACCCTTCTCATTTTGGTCCTTTAGGGTTTCTTTGAGCTTGTTTTCCAGCTGTTTGACCTTGATGTTACAAATCATATTCCTGGTCTGGTAGTGATGTGCCATGTGCCTTAGTAGTTGGTTATCTCTATTGGCCTTGTCCAGAAGCTTCTCCAAGTGGTCATTGACCTTGTCTAACCAATACTCCCTGTCCTCATTAACCTCTAAGGAAATTTTGTCCTCCAACTCTAGCTCTTCATCTAGAAAAATGTGTTTTTTCTCCTCTTTCAATGCCTTCTTGAGCCCTTTGGTTCTTGGCCTCTTTTTCTTTCCTTGTCCTTTAGTTTCTTCAGGTTCATTGATCTCCAATACTGCTTTTCCCTTGCCTACTTTTTGCAACAGTTTAGCTTGCTCTTTTTCCATGATAAGTTGTTTGGCCTTTAGCTGACTGTTTTCTTGTTCTAGGAATGAGATGACAAACCTTGCCCTTGCCATGTTATCCATGAGTTCTCTGATCTGAGAGTCTTTTTCTTTGATAGTCTATTGCATGCTTGAGGGCTCATTTTCTGTTTCCAAGTCTACCAACTCAAACTCATGCTCAATCAAATCTTTATCTTGTACTGGTGACCCCTATTTTGCTGATGTAGAAGGCTTGGCCCTTTCTCGCCATGAGAAGAAAACACAAGCCTTTTTCCTCTTTGGTACATCCTAGTCACCTCAGGTCTAGGTGCTTTAGGAACCTCCATTGATCTTCTTGAGGATCCAATTTCCATCTGCTATGTTGGCATTTTTGGATGTTGAACTGAAACATTAGCCTCATGCCATTTCAAAGTTGTCTCCAAGAAAGAATCCCATGTCATGTTTTTCTCTGCAAGTTGATGGAGAACTATAGTTTTGATCAAACTATGATGGAAAAGACTAGGATAGTGTTATTTTTTTTCACTTGTACCTTCTCAGACATCTTGACAAGGCTTCTACACAAATAGTTGCACATGTTGAGAGGTTTTTGAGCTGTAAAGTGCATTAGAAGCCAGATGTGATAGGCATACAATCTAGAAAACCTTCCCTCACATGTGAAAAATTTCATGACAACTTTCATCAATGGAGCATACTTCTCCAACAGGTACCTAAAAGGTATGATATGTGTATGGGTTTCCCTGTATGGTGTTTTCAAGAAAGACCTGTAATGTTCAAGATCTAAGTTCATGCCCTTAAACCAATATTCTCCATGATCTGGTATCCCTGTAGCAAGTGAAATAGCAGCCACTGAAAATGTGAACTCAACTCCAACAATGATAGCACTTTCCCCTTTCAAATGAGTGGCGATCCAATCTGTCAATTGTTCATGAAAACCAACTTCACACACCCTTTTGCAAAACTCTAGACAACTCACATCTTCAAAACACTGCTTGATGAAGGGTGATGTATTGATTTCATTGCAGTTGGTAGGTTCATATTTGAGAATTTTGCCTCCTTTATGGTGTTTTTCCCTCTCTGGTGAAGAATCTCCTTCCATGATGACATAAACCCCGGCAACAGAAAAATGAGAAAAAATAGTGAGGGATGAGTGAAAAAATGAAATGATGGAAAGGTGAAGTGGAAAAATGGTAAGAGAAATTCTAGGAGATGGATAGGGACTGTGAACAACTCATGAAACTCAAATGAGGTGAAATTAAGGAAAGGAGTGGTTGTGAGAAATAAAAACAGCGCTTCTAGGAAAACATTCCAAATTGATTAGGAATGAGCTAGGGTTTAGTTTTTGGTGAAGTAATTTGATCATTTGTAGTTGGTTCAATGGTTCAAAATGTATTTTAAACATGTGTAGAGGTGTAGGATGAAATATTTGCATGTTTAGCATATGAAAACTAGACTATCCATCATCAACCCTAGCTCATTTCATGATAATTTCACTAAAAACCCTATATGAAGAAATCTTGTGCTTGAATCCATCTTGCTAAATGAAAAAGGTAAGTGAAGTGATGTACTTACTTGTAGACAAGTCTAGATTAGCAAGAAAGTAAATTTCAAGCTTCAAATTTGAGTTTGGGTGATTTATGGAAGGTTTCAGGATGCTTTGGCATAAGCACAACATAATGTCTAGAAGTGCAACGCAGTGTCCAGAAGCACAACATCGGCCTCAGAAGCGCAATGCAGAGTCTAGAAGTGCAACAACTTCAATTTTTTGCTAATTTTTCCTAAAAACTTGTGGTTTTTCTTGCCAATGGAGGAAAAATCTCGATGAACAAAGGGAAATAAAAGGCAAATGAAGTGAGTTTTTATATAGGCAAGCATGTTTCCCTTTTGGAAAGAAATGGGCCCCACAAACCTTTTTTTCACCTTTAAGATTGAGTCACTTAGGAGAGTTGAAACTTGAGCTACATTTTAACCTTTTGAACACTGAAACTTCTTCTCCTGGAACCTTTGAAATTGAAATCATGAAGAACTTGTAAAAATTCATCAAGCTAATGTCAAAGAGCTGCTTGTCATGATTTATTTGATGCTGGATTTACACATGATGATGATAGACCTTGAAACCCTAATGACTGAATGAAGACCTGAGACTGAATGGAATGGTGTTGATGATAACTGATATAATGAAAAGATCATTTTTATTATGACACGTTCATCTGAATGAGGTAGGAGACCAACATGTAAGAATAAAAACTTTCCTAGACCAACTAGTCAGTGACCAAATTTGACCTTGAGACTCCTTAAAAACTTGGTAAAAGCATATTTGATCACTGGTGGAAGGCATATAAGACTAACACTAACATTGGCTCCAGCTGTGGATGGCAGCTCCTTGGAGGTGTCAAGAACACCATAGAACAAGTAGCCTTATTCATTGGGAAATGGAATCAAAATGCAAAACACTAAACTGAAATTGAAAATTGATTGACTATTTGACATGACAGGACTGTAAAAGTAAAATAAAAACAACAACTGATCAAAGAAGCCTTATGGCCTTCTCCTCGGGCTTCAAACTCCTATGATAGCCACTTAGATACTGGAACATAAAAAACACACCGGTATGTACAATGGTGATGAACATTTTCAGAACTTGTTTCAAACATGGTAGTGCTTGAGAAGCCTACCATTGATTGCTCCTCCTGAGTAATCTTCTCCATTCATTTCCTCTAGTAGGAAAGCATTCTTCCCTTTGAAAGCTGAGATTCTGTAGGGTCCCTTCCACAAATTCTCAAATTTTCCATGTTTTCCTTTTTCTTCATTTCTAGCATCCCAACGGAGAACCACATCTCCCAAATTGAAATTGTCTTCCTTGGTCTTGTGATCATAGATCTTTTTGATTCTTTCCTGAAGTTTAGAGGTGTTCTGAAAAAATTTCTCTCTAGTTTTCTATATATGGATCATCTGATTTATCCTTCTTTGCATATCATTGGTTTCACTGTCCAATTCCTGCAGAATTTTCATGACCGAGACAGCAAGAGATGAAGGAAAAATTGTGTCAATCTTGTACACCAACTGAAAAGGAGACATACCTATTGATTTCTTAGTATTGACTTTGTCCGCCCATAAAGCATTAATGAGCTTTTTGTGCCAGTTCTTCTTGTTCACTTCTAAAACTTTCTTGATAATGTTGATCAAAGATTTGTTGGAGGATTCGGCCAGACCATTCCCTTATGGATGATAAGCAGTGGAATGTCCTAATACAATATGGTACTTAGCACAAAACTCCACCATTATTTTTTACTTGAAGGCAACAACATTATCAATGATTATTTTCTGTGGGCAGCCAAATCTAGACAAGATATTAGATTCCATAAATTGAATGATAACAGAATCAGTAGCTTGCCTAGTTGGGATTGCCTCAATCCATTTTGTAAAGTAGTCTGTGGCTGTCAAGATCCATTTGTGCTGTGCGGATGATGAAGGATGGATCTCACCAATGAAATCAAGACCTCATTGCTGAAAAGGAGCTGAAATTGAGATGGGATGCAAGGGTAATGGTAAAAGTTTTATTTTTCCTTGGAAAATCTGACATTCATGATAGCTCATCACTATTTTATATACATCAGAAAAAAGAGTAGGCCAATAGAAACCAGCCCTTAAGATCTTATTTGTTGTAGTCTTCCAGAAGTGATGGCCACCATAGTCTCCTTTGTGAAAATCTTTCATCACATCCTTTGCTTCATTTTCAACCAAAAAATTCAACAACACACCACCAAGGTCTTTCTAGTATAAAACACCATCAAGAATACAATACTTTGAAGCTTTCAACTTTAAGGATCTAGCTTTACCTTTGGGAAATTCTGGTGGAGGATTTAAATGCTACAAGACATAAACAATGTCGGAATACCATGGAGATGAGATGAACATGTCAGACACCTGTAAGTATGGGTCTTCTTCTTCCTCTTCTTCAGAAAGTGTTGCAATCAAATTGATGTCTAGTGCATGTAGATTAGATTCAGCCATAAGCTTAGCCAAACCTTGTCCCTTGATGAGATTTGTGGGATTTATCTCCAAATCATACTCTAGCATGGCTGCAATCCATTTCCCCTTCTGCCTTCAGGATTTGTTTGCACAAGAATCTCTTTCACTGCTGCTGTGGGAACATAAGCAATGGTGTGAGAATGCAGAATATAAACTCGAAAATCTTTGAGAGCTTTCACCAGCGCCAAGGCCTGTTTCTCAATGATGTTGTATCTTAGTGTTGCATCTCTTATAGTGCGACTGAAGAATGTTATAGGCCGCTCATTTCTCTGATCTTTCTTTTACATTAGGACTACTGCTAATGTATGCTCAGAGGAAAATGAAAAGATAATGAAATATGAAGTATAATCTAGGCTAATCAAAATAGGAGTAGTGGATAATGCAAATTTTACTGCATGAAACGATGTTTTAGCCTCTAAATACCACTTTACCTCACTGTCCTTCTTCAACATGTTTGTCATATCTTTCAAATGTTCATCTAGATTGGGGATGAATCTTCTCAAAAAATTATTTTCCCCATTAAAAGACTAAATTTCTTTCTTGTTCCTTGGGAAATCTAATTTATGAATGGCTTGCACTCTTGCAGGATCAATGCGAATTCCATCCTTGGAAATGATGTGTCTCAGCAGCTTACCTTATTCCATGGTGAATAGAATCTTCTTTGGGTTGAGTGAGATACCAAATTTTCTACATTTCTGAAAAAAAATTCTCAAATGATGTAAATTATCTTCATCAGACTTGGAAAATACTATGAGATCATCTAAATATATAACGAAAAATACATCTTTTTCATTAGCGAAATCTATTTCCATAGCTCGTTGAAAAGTCGCTCCTGCATTCTTTAATCCAAATGGCATCTTGGCGTACATGAATGTACCCCATGGTGTTGTGAAGGTTGTTTTCAGCTGATCATCTTTATGCACCAAAATCTTATTGTACCTGGAATATCCATCTAGCAATGACATCTTGGAAGACCCAACTACCCTCTGAAGTATATGATCCATCTTTGGCAGGGGATAATTATCTTTCAGGGACACTTTGTTTAAATTTCTGAAATCAATGCAAAGACGAATCTCCCCGATCTATGATACCAGATTTATAAAGCCTATTTGCCTCTTTTTCAATTGATGGCAGCAGCTTAGGATTAATCCTTCTCAGTTTTTGGCGAAATGGATTTTGATCAAGCTTGACCAGAATGGTGTGCTAAATGATATTCTTGTCATAAACCTTTAGATCTGAATAGTCCCAAGAAAATACATCAGAAAATTATGTCATTAAAGCTATGTACTTACTTTTCATTTCAGGAGATAAGGATTTTGACAGTTTGACCATCTTAGGCTTGTCAGTTGTACCAATGTTTACATCTTCAACACCTTTTTCTGTGGGGACCAAGGTGGGATTTTTGGCAACATCGTCACAATCAAACAACTCTTCCAAAGGTACAAGGCCTCTTGGAATGTTTTTTTCCTTCAGCTGCAATATTTCAATCTCAGCTGATTGAATCTCTGGATCATTCATATTGGATGTATCATCAATGTGGGAATTCTAAAATTCTCCTTCCAATTGTAGAAAATTGTTGATCTGTTTGTCATCCCAAAACACTTGCCAAAATCTCATATTGTCAGGAATAGTTGGGCGATGTTTGACATGGATAGAATACTTTTGATTAGAGTGAATAGGAATCTTCACCATACTAGATGCAGTAGAAAGAGAGTCAGCTATAACATTCTAAGTTCTAGGAATAAGATACAAAGTATATTGTGTAAAAGTTTTGAGGATGTCGAGTACAACATTGTGATAAGCTCTCATTCTTGGATGCTTGGCCTGGTATTCCCCTTTTACTTGTTTGATTACCAACTTGGAGTCGCCATAAACAGAAATTTTCTTTGCTCCCAACTTCTTCAGAATCTTGAGGCCAACAATCAATGCCTCATACTCTGCCTCATTGTTTGAGCAATCAAAAGCTAACTTGTAAGAACTCATTCTTACATTACGAGGAATTTTACATGATTGATGTAATGGACCATGATTCCAAACACCAATCCCATCTCCTTATTTTCCTAATGCACCATCAAACTCCATGGTCCAAAGACCATTTTCTTCATCCGGAAAAAGGATTTTTGAAGGCTAAGTTTTCTCATCTTTTGGAGGTTGGATGGTTGTCTCAAGACACTCTGTTTTCTGCACTATCTCAAAAATATATTCAAGAGGGTTTACTGGATGCAAACACTCTTCATTCATATTTTTCCCTTCAACAATCATAACTTTCTGCACACTGGTTATAACATCTGGAACTTCTGAAATTTCTACAAGCTGAATTTCATCATCGACTGAATTCATATCACTAAAAAAAATGAAGGAATCAAGATCAGTGTGCACAACATGTATAGGGTGATTTATTGGTTTTTCCTTACTACTGATCATGAATTTCATCTTCTTTTCCTGATAGAGTTTTCTAAGATGCCCAAATACTGGGATAGTAGCATATGAAAAGTCAAGTTGTAGAGTGCCCTTTAGTTTTGCTCCCCAAGACCTTGAAAGCAACATACCAAACCTAGGAGGAATATCAGCAACCACTACATCCATCAACACATTCTTGGTCAGAATTTGGTCCAAGGACAGTACTAAATCTTTAATGAGGGTAAGAAATTTCACTCTACCCGAATCAAAAGAGTAGAGGTCATGATAAGGTCAAGGGATACTCAGTCCTAGTTTGTCCATGATGACTTTAGGCATAAGATTATGTGAGGCACCAGAATCTAGCATGGCGTTATGGAGGATAAAGTCATGAAGTTTGAGACTAAGATAAAAAGGTGGAATTTCACTATCTTCGGGACTTCCTTCTAAGGTTGTACCAAAAAGGATTGCTAGTTCAACATCGACCACATTCACTATATTTGAAATCTGGTCAATCTTAAGCATTTTTGCAATCTGAAACTTATATTTATCATTCTTCACTAATTCAGTGAGAGGAATTGAAACTTTCAACTTAGAAATTTCATTTTCTAAACTAAAAAGATTAGATTGCTTTTCTACCTCCTTTGTAGCAATGTCCTTCTTTTCAATTTGCCCTTTAGCTTGAGATTCCTTCTTATGAATTTCACTTTGAAACTCCTTATCTTTCCTCACATTGTTGGTAGATGCCTCATTGGTTTTATCTTAGCTCAGTATGACAACTTATTTTCTTTATTCTGATTTGGAGGAGATGCTTCTTTGCTTGGTGTGTCTTTCTGCAGATTTTGCCTCTTCTGGTTCAATGTAATAGGTACATTTATGTTCCTCAAGTTGTACTACTTTTGCAGATGACTAAGAGTGTTTTCATATCATCTTTGATATTCTTCAGTTTGAACAACCCCTAGATCATCACTTGCAAGTACAATTTGGTGATCACTTGGTATGAAAGATTCTTCAGAAAACTGATCTTCTTCTGTAAAAAAGGTAGGCAACTCATCTTCTTCAAAGAAGTGATTTGATTCTATAATCTCCTCTTCATCTTCTTCCTGGCCTTCAATATAATTTTGTTGTAATGGAGCTCTTATTTGACCTTGAGCATCTTGATTTCGCTGCTCTTTCTATCTATTTATGAACTATTGTTGTTGCTGGCCACGAAAGTTCAGATTCCTGACTGAAGGCTCCACTTTTCGATCAGTTATGTATATTCTATCCATCATTCTCTCCATGGTTTTGATCAGAGTTTCAATATTTACATCTGAAGAGGATGAAGGTTCTTCTTTAAAAAAAACTTCTTCTCAGTCCTTTCAGGCTTTGATTTAGATTTCTTGATGAGCAGATTAGCTTCGAAACTTACTGCATTTCGCTACATTTCTTCAAGAGTTGCAAGGTCTCTCTCTCTGAGTTGATATGCCATGTCTAGGTCAAAAGCATCAGGATAATGGAGAAGTTCTAGACTAGGTGGAGGCTTCATATCATCAGGAATAGAATTGTATACCAAATTGAATCTTGCTATGAACTCTTGGACTGTCTCATTCTAATTTCTTTTCATAGAATTGTATTCAACCAAAATCTGAAGTGGATTTTTGTTTTCTTGCCAACGTGCTAAGAAAAATTCTATTAGTCTATGAGAATTATTGATAGAATTAGCAGCCAAATTGTGAAACCATTTCTTCACATCTCCAGAAAAACTCTGAGCTATTATTCTCATCTTAGCATCATCTTCATCAATTTCTTCCAGATCAATAAAATATATCAATTTATCAACATGATGTTGGGCTGTGATTTTTGAGCTCCCATCAAATAGAGGGAGTCTTTGACCATAGTTCTGAGGTAAAGAAGCAAGTTGAGTAGGTAGCATGAGAGGTGAAAATCGTGCCATGATTGCTGGAGGTGGTGGAGGTACTACAATGGGTTGTGCAGGTAAAGATGATGACATTGATGGAGGTGGTGGAAGAAAAGATGAGGTGGTTGATGTAATTGGAGATGTAGTACACGTATTTGGAGGTGTAGTGGAGGATGAGACAACAGTTAAGTATTCAAGCTGATACTGAATGTAGGCTTTTTCAGTAGTGATTTGGAGTTGGTCAGCAAGACTTTGAAGTTTGTCAAAATTCAACCACAACTCATGATCAACTCTAGCAGATAGAGATTCTGAAGAATGAGAATGAGATTCAAATTGAAGAGTTCGGATATCACTTCAGAAATGCAAGAATCAGATTTTGACCTTGAAAGAGACAATTCTATCTGATTATAAAAAGGAAGCTGCTCAAAATCAAATAGATTTCTAGGTAGAGAAGTTGTTCTTTTAATTTTTCGAACTGCACTTTTAGTGATAGGTAACTTAAGTTTTCTGAGCAGTTTTTTCAGGATCTTCAACAATAAAAGGTGGATTTGGGTCAGGATTTGACCTGGTATATATTTTAGGAGGAAGAATTTTGTCTCACGTTAAGATTGATGAAATTCATAAAATCATCCTATCTTTGGATACTGGAAACTGTCAACTACAGAACCAGTTCTCTTAAAAGCTCTAAAATATTTCCTAGGAATAATTTATTAGTCGTTTCCCTGGAAACAAGCCAAAAATGTTATCCCCTACAATTTCCTAGGCTGAGGAGGAAATCGAAAAAGGTAACATCGAACCACTTTCAGCTCAGTAGCTAGCCCTACCGAGCCAAAGAGGGATCTCTCAAAAGGATCTGTCAAAAAGAGGGCCATAATGTTGATTTTTGACCACTTTTTCCTCTTCTACTCCAAATTTGGTCTCTCTCTGGAAAATTTGATGAAATATGTTTTTAGAGGATTCCATGGGCTTTCCAAAACTGCAAACCATTTGTGATTTGAGTGCCTGAGGAAAAAGCACAGCGCTTGTGACTGGCCAAATTTCTGAATTAGGCACCAAAATAGCCAAAAAACCAAAAATGCTCAGAATTTCTCCAAAATTGGTCAAGAGCTGAAAAATGAGGTATGTTAAGCCCTCATGGATGCTTCAACAAGAATCTATAAGTTACCCTTCTCATTTTGGTCCTTTAGGGTTTCTTTGAGCTTGTTTTCCAGCTATTTGACTTTGATGTTACAAAACATATTCTTGGTTTGGTAGTGATGTGCCATGTGCCTTATTAGTTGGTTATATATATTGGCCTTGTCTAGGAGCTTCTCCAAGTGGTCATTGACCTTGTCTAACCAATAGTCCATGTCCTCATTAACCTCTAAGGCAATTTTGTTCTCCAAATCTAGCTCTTCATCCAACAAAATGTGTTTTTTCTCCTCTTTCAATGCCTCCTTGAGCCGTTTGGTTCTTGGCCTCTTTTTCTTGCCTTGTCCTTTAGTTTCTTCAAGTTCATTGATCTCTAGTACTTCCTTTCCCTTGCTTGCTTGCTGCAACAGTTTAGCTTTCTCTTTTTCCATGATAAGTTGTTTGGCCTTTAGCTGATTGTTTTCTTTTTCTAGGAATGAGATGACAAACCTTTCCCATGCCATGTTGTCCATGAGTTCCCTGATATGAGAATATTTTTCTTTGATAGTCTTCTACATGCTTGAGGGCTCATTTTCTGTTTCCAAGTCTATCAACTCAAACTCATGTTCAATCAAATCTTTATCCTGTACTGGTGACCCCTGTTTTGCTGATGTAGAAGGCTTGGCCCCTTTCTCTCCATGAGAAGCAAACACAAGCCTTTTTCCTCTTTGGTACATCCTAGTCACCTCAGGTCTAGGTGCTTTCCCCTTTCAAATGAATGGCAATCCAATCTGTCAATTATTCATGAAAACCAACTTCACACACCCTTTTGCAAAACTCTAGACAACTCACATCTTCAAAACACTACTTGATGAAGGGTGAGGTATTGATTTCATTGCAGTTGGTAGGTTCATATCTAAGAATTTTTCCTCCTTTATGGTTTTTTTCCTCTCTCATGAAGAATCTCCTTACATGATGAAAAAAACCCTAACAACGGGAAAATGAGAAAAAACAGTGAGGGATGAGTGAAAAAATGAAATGATGGATAGGTGGAGTGGAAAAAATGGTAAGAGAAATTCTAGGAGATGGATAGGGACTGTGAGCAACTCATGAAACTCAAATGAGGTGAAATGAAGGAAAGGAGTGCTTGTGAGAAATGGAAAACAGAGTTTCTAGGAAAACTGTCCAAATTGCTTAGGAATGAGCTAGGGTTTAGTTTTTGGTGAAGTAATTTGATGATTTGTAGTTGGTTCAATGGTTCAAAATGTATTTTAAACATGTGTAGAGGTGTAGGATGAAAGATTTACATGTTTAGCATATGAAAACTAGACTAGCCATCATCAACCCTAGCTCATTTCATGATAATTTCACTAAAAACCCTAGATGAAGAAATCTTGTGCTTGAATCCATCTTGCTAAATGAAAAAGGTAAGTGAAGTGATGTACTTACTTGTAGACAAGTCTAGATTAGCAAGAAAGTAAATTGCAAGCTTCAAATTTGAGTTTGGGCGATTTCTGGAAGGTTTCGGGTTGCTCTGGCACAAGTGCAACGCAGTGTCTGGAAGCATAGTGCAGAGTCTCTGGAAGCCTAACACTGACCTCGGAAGCGCCACACAGACTATGGAAGCGCAAGGCTTTCAATTTTTTGCTAATTTTTCCTAAAAACCATGGTTTTCTTGCCAATGGAGGAAAAAGCTCGATGAACAAAGGGAAATAGAAGGCAAATGAAGTGAGTTTGGGGCTTTTTGGGTTTATATAGGCAAGCATGTTTCACTTTTGGAAAGAAATGGGCCCCACAAACCTTTTAAAAAACAGATTTTTCACCTTTAAGATTGAGTCACTTTGGAGAGCTGAAACTTGAGCTGCATTTTAACCTTTTGAACACTAAAACTTCTTCTCCTGGAACCTTTGAAACTGAAATCATGAAGAACTTGTAAAAATTCATCAAGCTAATGTCAAAGAGCTGCTTGTCATGATTTATTTGATGTTGGATTTACACATGATGATGATGGACCTTGAAACCCTAATGACTTAATGAAGACCTGAGACTGAATGGAATGGTGATGATGATGACTGATATAATGAAAAGATTCTTTTTATTATGACACCTTCATTTGAATGAGGTAGTAGACCAACATGTGTGATTTTCCAAAAATAATAAAAAAATTCCTAGACCAACTAGTCAGTGACCAAATTTTACTCTGTAGACCTAGTGACATGATAAAATTTGATCTTGAGACTCTTGAAAAACTTGGTAAAGGCATATTTGATCATTGGTGGAAGGCAGATAAGGCTGACACTAAGACTATGTACAATAGAGTTGTGGAGGGATTTGTTACAACTAGGTTGAAAATATGGAAGGATTTCATCGCATGTACGTAGATGCTTGGAGTTGTACATGTGCAAGATATGCACAATCATCTTATTGACCACTTATGTTTGTCCATTTGTTTGGGGATGAAAGGCAATCGATTTTGTCAACTTGGTATCCATTAGGTACCATATTTTGGACCAAAAGGTACTAAGGAAATTAATTTCCCTATCTAAAATAATGGTATGAGGTAGCCCAAAATGAACCCAAACATGCTTAAAGAAGGGTTTAGCAGTGGATTTAGTTGTGATACCCTTGTTACACCGTACCAAAATGGCTATCTTTGGAGAACTAGTTGACAACCACAAACACATAATCATTTCCATGCTTTCTGGAGGGAAAAAATGATATGTAATCCATGGATATTGACTCTTAGGGATTTTTTGGCATAGGTAGATGAGTGTACAACCCTTGCTTCTTTATGGTTGGTTCAAGAAAGGCACAAGTAGTGCATGACTTGATATACTAGTGGACATCTTGTCAAAGATTGTCTAGTAGAAATACTCATGAAGTATTGTTATCGTATTCTCCACACTAAAGTTCCCTACTACCCAATTGTAATGTTCCTCCCATACCATCTTGGAATGATAGCTTGAAGGAAAAAAATTGTGGCCCAAATAGCATAATAGCACTTCCTAGAGGTGGAAATTTGGAAATTGTTTTCCTGCAATACATGCTTAGTTTGTGGTAGCAAAGTTAGATTCATTGTTGTATAGTTGTGGCCACTTATAGGTCTTTGATCATAAGAGTTAAGAATTGTAGTTAGCACCACAATTTGGGATTAATTAACGCAGTCTACAACATGATGGGTGTTTCCCTTCTTGTTTCTGATGTTCAAGTAGAAACGATTGAGGGTGTGCAGATTCTTTTTACAAAGGTCATTATGTAACTTTACTTGCATCTAAATGAATTGTAGAGGCCTATGATCAACGTGGATAATCATCTCCTTACCCAAAGTATAATTATTCCACTATCAAAATCCCTACATGATGGAGTACATCTCCTTGTCATAGGTTGGGTGTCTCAAGGAAATATCGGAGAGTGTTTCATCATGATAGGCCATGGGATGTCCTTGTTGAGTGAAGATTGCACCAATAACATAATTGGAAGCATCTATCTCAATCTCAAACGCCTGTTGTAATTATGGAAATGTGAGGATTCATGCAAAGCAAAGGTTGTGTTTCATATTATTGAATGCTTTCTATTATGACTAGACCATGAAAACTTTGTTTTTTCTCTACCCTTAGTTACTTAATTTAAGGGTCAAGTGATATGAAATAAAACCCAAGATAAACATTTGGTATAAGTTAGCAAGGACCAAAAATCCATAGAACTTTGTTAGATTCGTCGAGGTTGGCCAATCCTAAATGACTTAGATCTTGGTTTGGTCCACTTGCACCCCATGTTCATCAATAGGGTATCCCAAATATTGAATTCTTTGCATGCAAAATGAGCATTTCTCTAGATTGGCATATGAATTGTGTTGTTGTAGGGTGCTCAAGACATATTGAACATGTTGCAAATTTCCTACCAAATTTCTATTGAAGATGAGGACGTCATCCAAATATACAACCACAAAAGATTTTGTGAATGACCGCATGATATCATCCATTATCCCCATAGAATTGGTCAAGACAAAGGGCATGACCAACAACTTAAAAAATCCTTATTTAGATTTCATGGTTATCTTTCATACATCAATCATTCAATTAGAACGTGGTGATAACTTGACATCATATCAATATTATTAAAGAACTTGGAACCCTTAAATTTATGAAGAATATTTTTAATTCAAGCGATCGGGTATTTTTTATTGACAATTACTTTTTTCGGTTCTCTATAATAAATAAAGAATCTTCATGTCCCATGCTTCTTTTGCAAGAATAAAATTGGACTCCCTCAAGGTAAAGAACTTGGTGCAATACAACTTCAATCATTCACAACACGGATATGACGAAGAAAAGACAGTTGAAGATGAAAGATAAGTTAATCAACGAGGAGGGGTAGACTCTCCTAATTGGATGGACACGTTGAGGATATTCAGAGCTAAAATAAGGAATTGCAAGGCTGACAATGGAAGAATTTTTAGAGCATAAGAGAAACAAGCAGAAGTCAATGCAGTCATATTTCAAATCCTACCATACTTACAAAAGCATAGGTGACATGAATTGAGGATTAGTCATATGGACAGGAAGATTCCTCTGGGATAAGAAGAAATAACTAATGGGACAGATGGCATTGGATCTAGGAAAAGGAATAGACACTCAAGTGAGGACACAGTAAATTGAAATACTTCATTGAGTTCCCTAGAGATAAATACCAACACTTATGAACATCACTCTGGTGCTACTTACAAACGATGTCATTATCACCATCATAAGCATGGGAAAAGAAGAGATAAAGAATATGTATGAGAGTAGATTAAGAAGGTTCAGCCTCCTATCATTGATGGAGAGATGAGTAAATCATAGGATGTTGAAGCCTAGCTACTAGGAATGAAGAAGTTTTTTCTAATCCATGATTATTCATAGAACATGAAAGAAAAGGTGGGCACTTTCAGCCTAAGAGGAAAGGTTGATATCTAGTGGGAAGATCTGAAGAATGTAAAGGGAATAAGGGAAGAAGAGTTGTCTTAAAAGGAGTTTGAGAAGTATTTCAGGAACAAGTATCTATCTAAGAGATACTTCGACAACAAGGCTAAGGAGTTCTATGAACTCATATTGGAACAAATGACAGATGAGGAGTACACCACCAAATTTTTAGAATTTATAAGTTATGTTCCCTAAATTAAGGAGTAGAAAGAAAATATTCTGAGGTATGTCATTGGACTTCCACAATATTTCAAGGATATAATTGAATTTCATGAGCCTAAGACATTAGAGGATGCAATTTGAAAACTAAAGCATTGTAATGAGCAGTCTAGGCGCATGCCTAAATATAAATCAGACTAGAAATTCAAAGGCAATGCTAAGTTTAAAGGAAAAGGGAAAAAGGAAGCTAAAAAAGAAAGTGTGATGCATGTTAACCAATAAGACTAGTAGAATTCCAATGCTACCAACAAAGGTAATTTTACTCAAGGTAAAGCCAAAAATTATGGGAAGGGTCCATATAAGTGGTGGACATGTGGAGAAAACCACCTAAGGAAATATTCCCCCCAGCACAAGCACATTGGCCCAAGACTATACAACACACAAGAGGCAAAGACAGTTAAGGACGTAGCCCAAAGCACACCCATAATTTATGTAGTAGTGGATAATCACCAAGTTGATCATCACGCAGTGATTATAGAGATGGAAGGTATGATCTGTGACCAAAGCATTTCCATTTTGATTAACCCTGGTTCGAATTTCAAGTACATTAGTCTCGTTGTTGTTGATAAATGCTCACTAAAGAAGAAAGAATGTGATGAGTCTTGGCTAGTTAAACTTGCCACATGGATGAAAATAAGAGTTGAACATTAGGTGAAGGCTTAGCCAATCAAGTTAAATAAGATTCCAAAAGTGGAAAACCTCAATGTGATGCCATTGTGAGCATATAACCTATTGTTGGGAATGGATTGGTTATATGTGCATTGAACCAAGGTAGATAGTTTTGAGAAGACCATTGAATGCTTAGACGAAACTAGAGAGACTAGAGTATAAAATTGAAACCTACCTCTATGAAACAAATTTCGGCCATGCAAGCCAAGAGAAGTTGCAGGAAGGGATGTCTTTTATTTTTTGTGCAAATATCCAACAATGTTGAAGCTACTTACAGTGTTGAGAATAATGATAGTGGCATCTTGATGGAGTACCTTTTTTTAAAGCAATTCTTAGATCTGTTCCCTAAATAAATTTCTAGTTTCCCTTGATGATCCCTAGTATTGCAATAAGAATGAGGCTATCAACTTAAATTATCAACTTGGGGTTCGTACAAACTTAAGAGGCGTCGACACTGTATGTGCATCAAGCACCTTCCTCTACCTAGTTTGAATCCATTTAATTCAAGTGAAAGAAGACAATGAAACAATTTCAAATGAGAAAAGATCTAGGTAGGCTGTCAATCTTAGGTTGCAAAATGTAAATAACGATGAACAAATCTATTCCACTTTTGCTGGAAAGTAAATCTATGCTTGCATAAATCAACATTCAATAATCAAACAATGTAAGAGCTAAATGGTGACCTAACCAAGCCTCATCTCAACCAAAGTTGTCTCAGAGCATTCATAGGCTATAAATATACTTCTACCACGAATTTGGAGCAGATCTAGGCAATGAAGACCTCGAAAACAAACTACTACAAGATTGCTAAAGGATGCATGTCTCTTGAGTTAGCTTGCCAAATTCCCAAGAAAATCAAATGAAAATGAGATGGAGTGGATTTTTTTTAGTAAGTAGGATATCCTAGAACTCCAATCCAAGTGGAATCACCCAAAAATACCCTTGTTAATATGTGCTAAAAAATAGCAGAAAATTACTACTCTGAAAACTAGAAATTCTAGAACTAGTGAGCTAGTTAACCTACCAAATGCCTAATATAATAAAGTGAAAACGATATGGGGTAATTTTTTTTATTTATTAGAATTTTATTAGGACTCAATACAATTGGAATCAACTCAAACGAGCCTTGTTAACATGTGCTAAAATATAGTAGAAAAATACTATTGTTTTGCTACATGATTGTTGGGAATGAATGTCTATCTACTTTATTAACCAAATAAAGGTTCCTACTTAGAGGTTTCTAAATCCATTTTATTCATACTTATGGTCTTATGATCTTTATGAAGGGCCTAGGGGTGGTCAAGAGTGGTGTGGGGCAAACCAGAATGCATTTGGAGGCTTTTTTTGTAGCGCTACAAGATAGGGCCGAGAGTTATTTGAGCATAGAAGAAGGTGGAAATAGGAGTGCTGGAGGTTGGGGTAGGTAAACAAGGGATGAAAGAGCTTGATTCAATCCTTAGAGGGGTTAGTTTGTCTATCTTGTAGTAGAAATGACAATAAATCCTCTTCTTATAGGAAAACTATAATGGTGGAAAAATTGTAGAGAATCAAAGAAGAGTTGAGAGGATGGACTTTTGGGCAATTGAATCATTCAAACATGTTATATAGAAAAAACAATGACAATCTTATATACCAAAAATGCATGCATGTGCTAACAATGTCTAACCAAAACCTTTAACTGAGTGCAAAATAGTTATTAAATAGAATCAATAAATGGAAATGAAGGGAACGACGAATGGAAAATGATCACTAAACAACATATGCATAAACATAAATATTTTTTTTCCAATCCTACAATAAAGGAACCTTGTGGATATTAGCACTATAAATATGGTACAAACTCTCATATCAAGACTATTTTTCAATGAAGTAATAACCAACAAACTAATCTAGTATGAATGCATAAAGCAAAGAACAAAATACAAAGGGGCTTGAGTACCCAAGGTTGGGCCCTAACCCTAGGGAGCTTAGGCCCCTATGAAGACAACTCAAACTGAAAAGAAGCTAGATTTCATTAACTGGAAATAATGTTCATAACCAACATTCAAAATTCTCAATTCAAAGGACTTTCTCCTAGCTCCGGAACTATAATATCTAATTCAAATGGCATGTGGGCTACTAGGCCCACTTATTTATACAAAAAGACTTGAGGGGCATCCTCCTTGAAGAGAGGGATTGTTTCCCTCCAATTCCCTAAAATTGTGGATTTGGTTCTCTGATTGATTTCAAATACCGAGGATAGATCCTTTGGAAGCCAACCAAGTTCAATATCCTCTTTTGGTGGGAAAAACATCCCTACATTTTATCAATCAATGGAACTCCATAATTTGTTTAATAACTTCATAATATTCCATTCATTTATTGGAAGGGAACAAGTCCCTAGATTCTCTCATTCAGAATTTACTCAATATTCTCTCCATATTATACAAAAAAAATAATATCAGGCACATAATATGAAATTATATCTAAACCTTCCTAAGAACATATTAAATCTAAAAAAACATTATTAAGTGCGGATGAAGAGATTTAATATAGCCTTTATGTGCCTTATAAAGGTTAGATCGACCTTATTTTGTGGCTAATTTGGAGGCTCGTCACACCCCCTACTAAAATGCTTATCCTCTGAGAAACCTACTCATCTTCCTTGCTTTATTGTTCTTCATGTATATCTCTAATAACTTTTATAACATCCTATATTGATGTGGATGTAGCTTCCCCTGTTGGATGGAAGCCTACATGTTCTTTAACTATGTCCAATTCCTTGTGTATCATGGGGTCTTCTACTTCCTCCTTTCTCTTCTTGGCTGGTCTTCTTGGTGTTCCAATGTCTTTTCAAGGCTCTTGAGTCTCTATATGTGTTGCTAGCAATTTTTGTTGAAGAAAATTGTAACTAGGTTCGGTATTTGTAAATTCAATTTTGATCTTTGTACTTGTCATGAAAAAATAAATATTAATTTTGTAAATTATTTGAATGAGTTTCTTACTCATTCCATAGGTCTAGGAAAGTCAAATAATCAAATTCATGTTAAAAGAGCTATTCTTGAGCATGAATATGGGTCAACCTAGTGTCAAGTAGTCCTCCAAGACAAGCACCATCCTCCAAAGAAGAAGATTGTCAGCAAACGATGAAGAAAAGTCATATAACTATCAAGTTGGCTCATAAAAGATGACACACCGGTTCAGTGGTCATGTCAGCTTATTTATGGAACCTGTCTACTATATATAGGCATGGAAAGTATCCACTCTACAAAAAAAAAATTCCGGTGTCTCTGAAGTTTCGATGGTGATTACAGTAAGTAATCACAGTCTCAAACACCTCGCATACCTTTCAGAAATCTTGGTCAAGTTTTACAAGAAGCTCGAATGAAGTAGTATTACAGTGTCTCAGTTAGAGTAAGATACCATGACTTTTGGATGGGTATGACAGGGGATACAATCTCTCATAGTCTCGGCATAATTGTGTTCTCGGTGCAAGAAGAATATAGTTACAATCTCAGTGAAGACATCAATAAGAGAGACACAGTCACATTCTTGACATAACTATTATGATAAGAACTTTGGTGATCCTACAGTAATGTTCTCTATCTCGGCATACATTCTAAGTAACAACTATACTCTCATGGAAGTAATCATGTAAACATTGTCATGATCTCGATGAAGACAAGGCCAATATAAAGATCTAGTTGACATAGTGATGATCTCAGTAAAAGTGCAACAATCATCTAGATGAAGGTGCAACAATGGTACTATTGTAATGATGACCTCAGTGAAGCAACAATGATGAAGATGATTTCAATAGTGACAAAGAAGAGGATTGGTGTCTTGGTCTTGGAGTGGCATAGATAGTCAAGGGTCATGGTCTTGGTGTTCGTCAATTGGAATCTCTATAAGAAGAATTATGTGTGGGTTTTCCTCTCCAAGAGGGAGAGGTTTTGGCCCTGGAAGAATGCCACCATCTTGTGTTCTTGTCTCTTTGATAACTATTTGATGAAATAAGAAACACACACTCTAATAATGTCAAAGAGAAGATTGTGCTAATAATAAAATAAAAAAGCCTCACAAATAGTTATCAAGTCAAGAAGAATCTCATTAACTACATGTGCCTTAGATTCTTCAACAATTTTAAACTTTGATCATGCTAAATGAAGCTCGACCAACTCTATTCATCTATTCTTGTCTCTATTTTTCTTTGAATGTACCTATGTCTTTTCTTTCATTTCTTTCTCAGTTTACAAGAGCTTGGTAAGGCCCATTACACTTTTCTACAACTCTCTACTGCCTTCTCCCACCTTGAGGTCACTTTTAAAACCCTTAGATGCAATCATGTAGCAATACAGGGCATCCTATAATAGTCTTGTAACATCTTGTAGCACTTCATAGAATTCATCAAAACTTAACCAGACTTGCCTCTTAACCCTATTTTTTGCTTTTCATCACTTTGAAATGTCCTCTAAGCCTTGGAATCCAAATTAAAGAGACTAGAGACCCTTTTCACATCATCATTTCATCATGGTAGCAGGGTTTCCTATGACAACAAGGAATCCTGTAGCAGAGGAAATATGCATAGTGTGTTCAAGGAGAGAGAAGGATAGGAAGGTTAATCAATTATGTCATGCAAATTTTCATCATTTATCACACTAAGAACAATCAAACTACCCAACTTTTTTAGTGTTTGAATTCAGATTGTATAATGTAGAAAATTTTCCCTTTGATAACTGATATATTTTGAGCACTTTTATCAAATGTAAGTGGAAATAATTTTTGACTTACATTTTCTCTAAAGATTCCCTTGTTTTTCAAGTCATTTGAGGCTTTGGTGGTTGTTTTGGGTAAAAACTTGTCTTATTGTACCAATCTATTAACTTCTTGTAGTAACATGTATGATCTTGCAACAACCTATCTCTATCTTATAACAGCTCGTCAGTATCATGTATCAGTGCCTGCAATAGTCAGTTTTCATGCAAAGAGGTGGTGGGTCCACCATTTTTTTTTAAATATTCTTCTTTTTTTTTTAAACAACATTGCATGCAAAAATTGAGTTGGCCCCACCTATATTTTTTTTCCTCAACGATATTGCACGCAAAATAAGCTTGGAGTTCATTGAGTTAACTGAGCTCGCCCCCAACTACTTTTTGAACTCCATGATAACATCCCACTTTCTCGAGTATTTTTTTCACTTTTGTCTCATTTATCTCCCACACGTGTGTTTGTAATTTGGAGAAAAGTTAAGTGAATTGCTAGATAAGTTCGAGGCTTCATGCTATTATGTTTGGCTATAAAATACCTTTCCTTCACACACTTTTAATTTTTTCTCAAGCTATAATAGGTTCGAAGGGCGAGGTTAGAGATTTTCATACCTGTGCCTCACCATGAGTGTTTTTCTTGTGCAGGATGTTGTTGTAGACATGGAGGATTCCTTTGATGATCATGGAGCTGCAAGTGATAATATGTTTGAGGTCCTAATGTTGATAGCCTTGTTTCTGGAGGTCTTCTAGGTTTTATGTTGTTGCTGATTTTTCTTTGTTGTTGAGATGCTCCTGATGTCAGTGTCGTAGTTGATCATTTGGTGTTCGCATGTCATTTATGAACAAAGGTAAGGTTTCTTTGCATGTCTTCTACAATTTCTCGATAAAGACATGTATTTTTTTATGTTATCTTATTGTCTGATGCTCGATGATGTAGGTCCTTCCTTCATGCAGGTGCTCTTTGGATCAGATGTTGTTGCTTGTTGGGTGATCAATAATCATGTAGTAGTTGATCGAGGGTCTTGTAGTTGCTCCAGACCAAAATAGTGACCCTCCAACACCTTCATGTTGGTTTCCATTTCAATCTGCTACACCAACTATGGTTTTGTAGGGCTTGTGTAGGATGATATAGGATTGGATTCTTTGATGTAGCATTCACATAAACCCCTCCTGTTACACAAAAATATCGTCACCATGATTATTTGCAGTCAGTATGGGTCTATCATCACTTGTACTGTCCTCCTAAGCAAGTCTCAGACCTCAACTCTTCAAGTCAAGCTTTGAAAATAAGAGAAAGACATTAAAAATCAATGAAACTCTGGTTCCGCACTTTCTCTCACTGTCACCTGCGGTCCCGCACCTTCTGTTTACAAAAACTGCGGACCTGCCTGCTCTGTCCCTAAAGGTGTGGGTGCGGACCCCTGTGAAAGTCAAAAAGGCGCTAGTTTATTCTAAAAAACTCACTTTGGGTTAATTCTAGATGATTCTAGAAGGAATTTTGACGTGGATTTGCCGCTCTTAGGTGGTTCATGCATCCCAAAAGAGAAGGAGCTAATCCCTTGATGAGAGGAGCTATCCCTTTGAAGGAGGGCTTTATCCCTTTGAAGGAGGACCTAGTAACCTCCCTCAATTGCACTATAAATTCATGCATTGGGCTGGTTGCTGGAGAGGTTAAAAGCTGAACATTTTTGAGGGTAAATGTTGGTGAAATTAAGACTTCCTAGTTCAGCTTAAGAGGAGAGATCACATACCTTTTTGGCTTCATTGGGGAGTGAGTGAAACTTGTCAAAGTAGAGGAGACTTCTTGCTGGACCCTGGGAGGAGCTTGTACAACGTCAAGGCAAAGGTTGTAAAGTTCTTCTTCTTTTGAATTAATACAATCAAACTCATTTTTCTCAACAAGTATCTCATGTTATTTGTTTCATGGACTCCTTGACTTTCATGTTAAATATGTTTTATGATTTTGGCTTTTCAGGTGCTATTTAATTTGTTTGCCTTGTTTGTGTTTGCAGATTCGCGACAAAGGAGCTCATTTGGATCGAAGGAGCGAGGGCATCCACAAACTTGCGTTGGACCTAAGGTAGGCCCTAAAAACACTTGTTTGCCATTGTTTATTAAAGCATATTTAGAGAAAGATAGTGTCTGGTTGGTTTGCTTGTCATTAGGTCTTCTTTAGATTGTAGGAAGGTCTATCTTGTCCGCAAGATCGACTTATTCTGTGTGACAAAATGGCGACTTCGCTGGGGACTTGATTTTTTCCTTGTTTTTACTTTGACCTGAGAAACTGTGTTTTTGTTTTTGTTTTTGGCTTGTTGTGTGTGGAATTGGGTAGGTTTAGTAGTTTTCGAATTGTTTTTTGTTTTTTCAAGTTTTTGAGAGAGGACCGCACCTGCTGTGTGTAGCACAGTGCGGGCATACCCGCACTGTTTCTATTCTGCACAGTGCGGTACCGCACCTGTTTCTACCAGGGGCCTGCGGACCCTGTCAAATTTTTGAAAAAATTAAAATATTTTCATTTAGTTCAGTTTAGCTTTTGTTTAGATGTTATTATTCCCTGCCTAGACCTGCATATAACCTGTCAGAAGCTTTTCTTAGGTTAATTCCACTGGCATTCCTGTTTTAAGCTTTTATCAATTGGGTGTTTTGAGTCTCTTTTTTGAGAAATTCTTAATTTGATTTCCTTTGGTCATTACTTGGAGGTTTGTCTCAGTCTTTTCACAATTTTGCATCTTTTTGCTTTTGTTTTTGCAAAAAAAATTCCCCCTCATTCGCCGGGGGGGGGGGGCGCTAAATTGTGTATGAGTGTAAATCGCCTTTGAGTATTTTTATTTTTTGATCTTTGGAGCTCTCACCTAATTTTCTTGACTTGCACTTGATTGGTTCTTAGATTACATTAGAATCATCTTGTGTTTGAGAATTCTCTTGCATAGATCACATTTGCAGAATTAGAATTCTCATTTTCAGAGTATGAATGAAAAATTGCATAGATTACATTTGCATACTTTTCAAGTGAATTGTGCATAGATTACAATTGCATAGTTTTACATTATGAAAAATCAATCGTTGATTTAGATCAGCTTTCTTTGATTTGAATTTACATATTTTTATGCTTGTTTTAACACACAAAAATAAAAATAAAAACTGTTTTGGAATTGGTTTGCATTAGTTTTTCTTGATGAAATTAGTGCATTAGAGAATTTGTTATATTTTCTCTTAGTGATCAATTTTTTGCATTGTTGGAAGTGAATGGAAACTCTCTCCTTACTTTAGTTGGGATTCATCGAATTGAAAGGATTACATTATCATATTCGATTGCATTCAGTTTTGAGTCGGGTCATAACACCATTGGTTTCGTATCCATTTACCCTTTTGATTAATAACAGCCTAAATAACACAGCGCTTAATTAAAATTCATCTAGTAATTTTTACATTTTTAGGGCTATTTCCACCAATCTAGCTTAGGCTAGTGTCTTGGAATAGGTTTTAGTTAACTCTCCAAGACAGTAAAACAAACAAGTAGTCGATCTTGTGGTAGGGAGAAATTCCAATTGTTACATCTATGCTCTGGGAATGCTCCTCTTAAAGGAGAAGCACGAGATCGTGTCCGAACCAGTGTGGGAATCAATCCTTCCTCATTGGGAACGACGCCAGATATTCACGTATTGAAAACGGTAAACCTCGGATTAACCATTGTCGAGGAGCCTGGGGTCACTTGTTGGTAAACCTTGGATTATGTCAAGGAGCCTTCAAGGGGACTGAGCTTGTTACTCTGCCCTTGCGTGCGTATCGGATCGTAGACTGTTCCCGCAGGTATATTTGTTTCCGTTGGTAACCTTAGTGACCATATTCTATAGGATTCTTCCTAAGGTGACAGTGGTGGGAAGATCCCACTGTACCTAGAGCAGACATCGGCTAGACTCACTTGGATTTTCTGGGGGGTTCTCTTCACTCGAGACGGTTTAGTGGAGAAACTTGTGCCAGTCTATTCATTAAGCAGGTTGTCGGGGTAACTGTTCCAACCGCCATTTCTATATTGAATTCTACGACGTTGGATTTCATCACCAACTAGTGTTTTCGGTACGGAAAGTTACTATTTGTGTGTGGTTTGACTCCTAGATTTGATAGCGCGTGTTAATTTGTTTGTTTTTACTTTTAGAGACCATAGGTGTGAATTGTGAATTTTAATTGTTAGGTGTGAATTGTTAATTTTAGTTTTAAATTCACTGAAGTTGAATATAATGGCAAGTGTTCCGGAATTTACCGACCAAGGAACCCCTCTTAACGAGAATCCTAGTACCTTTCCTTATTTTGGAAATGTTGGTCCTCCTTATATGGCTACTTTGTCATTACCTAGATTTACAATAGGTTTACCGATATGGTTATTTTCAACTTCGTTGGCCCCAAATACTCCAATTGTTCCACCTCAACCGAATGCTTCACCTCAACAGAGTTCACCATCTCAACATCACCAACCTTCTGTTGACCCTTTACCTTCTTTGCCTAATTTTTCTTCCTCCATTTCTTCCTCTTCGCTTGGTAAAAGCCTTGATGCTAGTAACCAGGTGGCTAAGAAGAAGAAGAAAGGGAAGAAGAAGAAGAATAAGAAGAAGCAAGATAAGGAAGAAGTCAACCAACCAACCACAGCTGTAAGTGTTAGTTGTGTTGAGGAAACCTCCAACATACATCGTAAACCCAAATACCCTTGCAGGCTTTGTAAGGGTGACCACTTCCTTATAAATTGTCCTGGTATTCCAAAGGTCTTGGAAGTATGGTCAGAAAAATCTCATCAACTTTCCATTGATCCATCAACCAGTGATAGTCAGGTTCCTGGAAAAAGGGTAAAGTTAGGTTTCCTTGTAAGTTATGCAAAGGGAGTCATCAAACTCACATTTGCCCTCACATGGATGAAGCCTCAAAATTGTTGGAAAACCTTACTATTCCACAGCAAGAATTTCAAACTGGTTACGGTAAACTTTCTCCCAACCTACTGTCTACTGACGGAGTGATTGATCTAATTTCAAGTACACTCGATCACACTCTTCCATTGGAGAGTGAAACTCATGTCACTCAGGTTGATGATCCATTATTTGATCAAGTGGTCGATTCAATTCCACATTCGGTCGATCCCACTTTCCCTTTAGAGAGTGAACTTCATACTACTCAGGTTCTTTTTGTTACATCAGATTCCTCTACGCCGGGGGGCATTTCACCTGTTTCTATGGAACCCCCTCCAAGTACTGAGGTCTTTTCCTTTGATTGGAATAGACTGGCAGAACCTCGTCTTCCTTCCTCCATCCCTTTCCAAATCATTGTCAAGGTTGGTGGTAGGGACATGCACCGCACACAGGTAGATGAAGGTGCTTCTGTTAGTATTTTATCCTCAACTGCTTGGAAAGCTTTGGGTTCCCCTCAGCTTATGCCTATTACGTAGAATCTGAAATCTTTTAACAAAACCATTAGTGAACCTTTAGGGATCCTTCCTAAGTTTTCTATTACCTTGGAAGGTAAAACTGTTTATATTGATCTTATGGTAGTTCGAGGTCCCTTGGATTTCAATTTACTCCTTGGGCGAGACTATGTTTATGCAATGAAAGCTGTCGTATCGACACTCTTTCGCGTGATGTCTTTCCCTCACAATGGAAATATTGTGACTGTAGACCAGCTTTCGTTCCCTAGTCTTGTTTCAACTACCAATAATATAACACCCCCAAATGTTCCTGATTCTAAAGTGGTATCTACCCCGCCACGGGTTAATTATGTGGCAACTGGTCCCATGTTTTCAGTTACCGATATAAGTGAGCCTCTCATTGTTTGCTCATCTTCCTTTGATTTAGATCCGGTAATTGACATGGAAAACTCTATGGGATTATTTGAACACGATGTTCTTATCCCTTTTGAGTCCCTTGACATGTGTTCCTTCCATAGGACTATTCTTCCTTCTGATGAAGACCTCTTGGAAGCCATGATAAAGGTGTGTCCATTGACATGTCTTTCTTCTAGTTGGAAGCCATGATCAGTGTGCGAGGATAGTTCTTTTCCTATGCCAACCTCGTTAAAAAATGAAACAGGTTTCCGCGAGGATAGTTTTTTCCTATATCAACCTCATTAAAAAATGAATTAGGTATGAGGATAGTTCTTTTCTTGTGTCAACCTCGTTAAAAAATGAATCAGGTGTTAGAGGATAGTTCCTGTTACTGATTCAACCTCATTAAAAAATGAATCAGGTAGATTGTAGAGAGTAGTCATTGAGGATAGTTCCTGCTACTGAGTCAACCTCGTTAAAAAATGAATTAGTCATGAGGATAGTTCTTTTCCTATGTCAACCTCGTTAAAAAATGAATCAGTTGTTCGAGGAGCATAGTTGGGGGCATGCGAACTTCTAGAGCATAGTTCCTTGTCTTGTGTCAAGCTCGTTAAAAAATGAAACAAGGAGTCTTGAGCATAGTTCCTTGTCTTGTGTCAAGCTCTTTAAAAATTGAAAAAAGGGTAGGTTCTATAGGTAGATGATAGAGAGTAGACTTGAGCATAGTTCCTTGTCTTGTGTCAAGCTCGTTAAAAAATGAATCAAGGATTTTAGAGCATAGTTCCTTGTCTTGTGTCAAGCTCGTTAAAAAATGAATCAAGGTTTTTAGAGTATAGTTCCTTGTTAGGTAGATTGTAGAGAGTAGTTATGAGCGTAGTTCCTTATCTTGTGTCAAGCTCATTTAAAAAATGAAACAAGGGGTTTTGAGGATAGTTCTTTTCCTGTGTCAACCTCACTAAAAAATGAAACAACTCCCATGAGTCTTTCCAAGATTTTGAAAGTAAACCTTCATTTCATCCACCTGGTTGAATGCAATGAAGCTTGGGGGGCATGTACCTTGATTTGCGTCATTATACTGGGGGCATGCGAACTTATAACAAGCATAGTTTTTCGTTTCAAGCTTGTGCAAACATGAAACCGGATCCAAGCATAGTTCTTTTCCTGTGTCAAGCTCGTTAAAAAATGAAACAAATCCTCCTCTAATTGAGTCGAGAGTTTGACTAGATCTCATAAATGTTAAGTTGTATATTTAGGTTAGTTATTTCAGTTTTTTGCATAATTTTCTTACAGTTGTAGGTCGAGTCTTTCAAATGATCTCGTAACTGAACCTTCATTCCATCTAGCTATTAATTACTGTACTTAGTTGAATGAAATGAAGCTGGGGGGCATGCGCTCTAACAATTATGCTTAGGGGGCATCAAGCACAGTTTTCTCTCTGTTTCAAGCTTGTGTAAAACTGAAACTACTTTGAAGCATAATTTTTCTCTGTTTCAAGCTTTTGTAAAAATGAAACCTATCTCTAGTCAATTTCAGTTATTTTCAAGACCCGTTAAACTCATGAAAATCCCGAGATTATTTTGCTATCTTTCATTCTCGTAAAACAAATGAAAATGCCGAGTTCTTTCCGTCTTTTCTTGCTCGTAAATTAAATTGAAAGTCAGCCATATGAGTACATTTTTATCATTTTTTCGAACTCATTAAAACTTACAAAAAAGTGAAAACCATGAGTACATTTTTATCATTTTTTTTCGAACTCGTTAAAACTTACGAAAAGCTGAAACCTTAGAGTCACCTTTAAGCTCTTTTCTGACTCCTAAAACATGAAAATATCGCCGAGTTTTTCTTTTTAAACTTGTTACAACGGAACTAAAAAGACGGTCCACTTACAACTCTTTTCTGACCGTAAAAACATGAAAAGATTTCCGGATTTTTGTCGTTTCAAATTCGATATTGGTTATAAAACGACGTGTCGTTGATTGCTTTTTTACTTTTTCGGATCAGGGGCACTAATTACGAAATGTACTCCTTGGTCGTAAAGATCAAGCAGTTCTCTCAAGTATTATTTTATAATTTTTCGGGCTTGGGAGACACAAACTTACGAAAAAGGTCAACCCTGGAGTTTTCTTAAGTTTTTTCAGACTCTCTAAAATTGAAAAACGCCGAGTTTCTCCTATACTGGACTCGTTAAAATTTCACAGTAAAGGACCTGTTCAATTATAAACAGGAACGAACCACTCCTTCTTAGGGTTCGAATTTAAACTAAGTTGGACTCATCCGAAGGATGAGCTTATAATCAAGCAAATTTTATCCTCCTCAAGCTTGTCAAAAATAAAGAGGTACTTGCCAGAAATGCTGGGGGAAAGAGAGAAAAATGAGCCTATTTGTCATACTTTGTAACCACTCTTGAACACGACACTTTTATTCACCTGGGTTGGGAAATCCTTTGCCTAACAGTTGATCAAACCACATTGAAAGTCTTCAGCCGGTTTCTGGGTATTAACTTTGGGTCAATTGTCACCAAGCCATATGTCGTGTCGTTATGTGTTCAAGAGGTCACTGCCAATAAGCCATTCATCTGCAAAATATTTGTCATCCATCTTGACCATCCCTGAGTCAGTCCTTGCAACTAAATTTCTTCGACTTGATCTATGATTTCATGTTGTGGGCTTGCCTACGACGGATCGTTTTCTATCGACTTCAGCTCATTATCTAGAAAGATGATCTAGAAATCGTCAGTACCTTGAGATCTGCATGCCTCAATGGCAGGTTTCTCGCCTTTGACGACAGGTTGCATCATTGACCTTCGATCAAAGGATTCCGTGACATGTTCGACATCAACACATTTATTCGCATCTCATGGATTGTACAAGGTACTTTGAGAGCCATTGACATCACTGGTGGTTTCTCTCACACTTGTTAACAGTTTACATCATTGACTAGTAATCAAGTGGTTTCTACCATGCTCGACATCAACACATTCATTCGCATGGATAGAATCGTACTGTTTCGGGAAGTAGAAATGAAGACCCTGGATCTAGTTTCCACAATCCAGGCTGCGAGGAATTTTGTATTCATTATATAATGGACTATTCATAAACAGATGGCTGCGTCCATACTGTGTCCACATGAGTCTATACTTGTGATGTTTTACAACATCATTCCTGTATCAGAGCAGTAGTTAGTTTTCTAAGTTAGTTTTGATCTGAGTATGGGAATGCCTACCTCAGCGATGATATGATCTCATATATATATCTTGCATTGAATGTTTTTACAGGTTCCAACTGGGCTCTCCACAAGATGATCCTCGAAATGACAAAGTACTTCACTCTTCCTAAATGATAAATGAAATCCTCATCTACTACAGACTTCGCACTTTAGGGGGCAATCTGTTACACAAAAATATCGTCACCATGATTATTTGCAGTTAGTATGGGTCTATCATCACTTGTACTGTCCTCCTAAGCAAGTCTAAGACCTCAGCTCTTCAAGTCAAGCTTTGAAAATAAGAGAAAGACATTAAAAATCAATGAAACTCTGGTTCCACACTTTCTCTCACTGTCACCTGTGGTCCCGCACCTTCTGTTTACAAAAAATGCGGACCTGCCCGCTCTGTCCCTAAAGGTGTGGGTGCGGACCCCTGTGAAAGTCAAAAAGGCGCAAGTTTATTCTAAAAAACTCACTTTGGGTTAATTCTAGATGATTCTAGAAGGAATTTTGACGTGGATTTTCCGCTCTTAGGTGGTTCATGCATCCCAAAAGAGAAGGAGCTAATCCCTTGACGAGAGGAGCTATCCCTTTGAAGGAGGGCTTTATCCCTTTGAAGGAGGACCTAGTAACCTCCCTCCATTGCACTATAAATTTAGGCATTGGGCTGGTTGCTGGAGAGGGTAAAAGCTGAACATTTTTGAGGGTAAATGCTGGTGAAATTAAGACTTCCTAGTTGAGCTTAAGAGGAGAGATCACATACCTTTTTGGCTTCATTGGGGAGTGAGTGAAACTTGTCAAAGTAGAGGAGACTTCTTGCTGGACCCTGGGAGGAGCTTGTACAGCGTCAAGGCAAAGGTTGTAAAGTTCTTATTCTTTTGAATTAATACAATCAAAATCATTTTTCTCAACAAGTATCTCATGTTATTTGTTTCATGGACTCCTTGACTTTCATGTTAAATATGTTTTATGATTTTGGCTTTTCAGGTGCTATTTAATTTGTTTGCCTTGTTTGCGTTTGTAGATTCATGACAAAGGAGCTCATTTGGATCGAAGGAGCGAGGGCATCCACAAACTTGCGTTGGACCTAAGGTAGGCCCTAAAAACACTTGTTTGCCATTGTTTATTAAAGCATATTTAGAGAAAGATAGTGTCTGGTTGGTTTGCTTGTCATTAGGTCTTCTTTAGATTCTAGGAAGGTCTATCTTGTCCGCAAGATCGACTTATTCCATGTGACACCTCCAATATCACAAAAATCTTCATGAAATGCATTCAGAAGCTCTGATAATTCATGGTGAGCTCATGGATAGGGACTAGAAACTCTGGTGGTGGTGAAAATTGTGGAAGAAGGGGTGAAAATGGGTTCTTTTCATGGACAAAGATGAATTTTTGGATAGAGAAGTGACTAAATGGTGTGGAGGATGGATGATGGACGTATGCTAGACTTATTTTTTTCATTCCCACAAAGAAAACATAATATCTAGCCCCTCTCTCTAAGTCAATCACAATCCTGTAGCAATTCTGGGACAATCTTGTAGCACTTTGTGTTAATCCTGTACCAGCCCTGTTTAACCCATACCTCTCAAACGATAGATCAATTGACCTGAAATTTTTTTATCATGTTTCCATCATCAGTATGCTTCTCTACATACAAAATCATGGCCAACAAATGCACGAATCTCTAGAAAATGGAAAATTATTATAGGTGATGGAGTCCCATTTCAAAAAAGTATGCACTAGAATTTGCTAAAATTTGTTGAGCATGTTACCATAATACTTATGAATCTTCCCATGAAACAACTGAGCAAAAATATGCATATTTTTTAGATATGGTAAAAATAATTTATGCCCTGTGTATTTTGGCAATCTTGTAGCAAAATGGAACTTTCCTGTAGCAATTATAGGACAACGAGGAAAATGAATGGGAAAGACATGGGAATGATGGGTGAATATTTGAAATGGATGAGGGTGATGGATTGACATGGCCTTGGTCCTATTGGAGAATCTTGATAAAGGAGGTGAAAGCCCAATTTTGACTTTGACCATATTATTTATCGGTTTTTTCTTATGGTGCTAACTTGTTATTATTACTTGCAGAGGTTGGAGAGAACCTGCATTCGTCAAAGAAAGATATCTAGAGACAATAATATTTTTTCTTTTCATTTTTTTTTTCATTTTTCCTAGGTCTACTAGTTGCCTCAATGAGGTTCTCAACAAGTAGGTCTAACTAGGCGTCTCAAAAGAGGTTTTCACCTAAGATATTTTTCCTTTTGTTCTCTCTTTTTTTTTCTTTCCAACCCACTAACCACCTCATGGAGGTTTTCAATCAGTGAGCCAATCTCAGGCACCTCAAAGGAGGTTTTGACCTAAGATTTTATTTATTTTTATTTTATTTTCCTCTTTTCCTTTTTATTTTCTTTTATTCCTCTATCTTACTTTACTTGGAAAAAAATAGAATCTATTTCAAGTATAGGAATACTTCCAACGGATCCATGTGCATAACAAGATGACAAATAAAATCATGAGTAGGCTCAAAACATCTGCTTTGACATGTAACAGAATATGAGAGGCCATCTGCTTTGACTTTGATGATGTCAAACATTGTTGAAGAGAGTGGTGCTCCTGCTTAGTGATTGTCAAGAACCGAAGTTCAATATTGTTTTGATGCCCTTGGTTCACTTGCTCATCTAGACCATTTTGTATGCCTTCTTCCATGGCATTAAAATATTATACTATTTTTTTATTAGTCCCTTGAACACATAAAGGATCTGATGATAAGCATAGAAAAAATTCTTCAATCTCAAGCTCCAATGGTTGCTCTTCATCAGGTGTAGTACATGATTCTTCTGGATCTTCTTCTTCTGGATGTTGTTCTTTAATGACATTAGGAGAATTTATTTTTTTCGATACTCTTTTGATCTCAAATGAATACCATTTAGATAAATAGGAGTTGTTTGGAAGTGTTGTACCTCAACATTGTAATTAGGTTGAGTTAATTTATTGTCTGGGTTCAAAAATTGTTGTACAAGTAGTTGAGTGGGAGTGGATGTTTGAGATAGATGTGTTTGAGGTTGTGTTTGTGGTTGAGGTGGATGGTATGGATAACATGGAGTTGGGTATGGAGGATATTGAGGAAAATATTGACGATATTGTAGATTTATCCCATAAGGTCCTTTCCAACCTTATTGGCAAGATTAGTTTTGGGTTGAGATGGCTACCAACAAAAGAGTGTGCCCCGATTACTTTGAGATTCTTGTGCATAACCTTGAAATTTTGAATTAGTTTCTTGCATCATACCCGGTTGACTAGGTTTCCATGATCTTCTTGTAGTTACATAACATAATTGCTTTGGTGATTGACTTGCTCCACTGTCCTCCTGGTAAACTTCCTTCAACCTTGGTAATGATGGGAAATATTTAGTAGCATGTGATTATGAATGGATAATACAAATATCAACATCATCTTTTTTTATCATTTTTCACTCTTAACATTTCTACTTATTCACTTAGATTGCTAAGAATTTATGTTTTAAAGTTATTAAGCAAATTTCCAACTTTAGCTTAACTTATTGATCTCGATGTTGATTTACTTACTCTTGCCCTTCCTCTTGATATGTTCTTGCATATTTCACAAATTTATTCAAATGATATTTGGTATACATCACCTCTCCTCATGAGATCAAGGAGATCAATCCACTCATCCCTAATTGTTCCAAGTAAGAGGGTTTTTTGTGTGTCAAATCCTAAATGAAGTAATTTTTCCCTCTTAACATTATACATCTATCTCTCTATTAGATCCTCAAGTCTCTCATCTTATTTTTGAGTCATTATAAATATTTCCTCTTTAAGATCATGATCCTTATATTTTTATAGAAATATCATTTGCATATCATTCCATGATCTTATTGAGTTAGTCCCTAAACTCATCAACCATTTAGAGATTTATCTTTCAATGTTGCTGGAAATAATCTCAATTTTTGAGTGTTTAAGAAGTAACCATAATATCTACAAAGTATTTCAAATTCAAACAGAAAGGTTTTCAGATCTTTTGACCTCATACCATGGAATTTGGGAAGAAAAGATGGAGGGATGTTCTTCATATGAACATTGATATTAGTATCTTGAATGGGAAACCCAAGAGAATCTTCCTAATTATCATCATCTCCATCCATTTCTACCTTCTCTACCATCTCTTCTTCTTTTGCCTAAAAAACTGGATGGTGATGTGGTTCTTACTGCACCATGTGATCAAATGGGCGGGTTCTGGTGTTGGAGAAGTATTTTTTTTGTTTTATATATTTTTTTGAATGAGAATGCAATGCAAGATGCATAAAGCAACTTTTTGTTTTTGCATAAAATATGAATGTATAAAATAAAGAAGAAATCATCCCAAGAACAAGAGAGTGATTTCTTTGACACCCTCCCTAGAAACGACACCAAAAAGTGATGAGCCCCAGTATTGCAACAAGAATGTTGCAACTCCTGAGGCTATCGACTTAAATTATCAATTCGGGATTTGTACAAACTTAAGAGGGATCAGAACTGTATGTGTAGCCGACACCTTCCTCTTCCTAGTTTGATTCCCTTTGATGCAAGAGAAAGAGGAAAATGAAACAACTTAAAATGAGAAAATATCTAGGTAAGTTTCCAATCCTAGGTTGTAAAAAGGTAAATAGCAATGAGCAAATCTATTTTACTTTTGTTGGAAAGTAAATCTAGACTAATTACAAAAATCAACATTCAAGAAGCAAATAGTGTAAGAGCTAAATGGATACCTAACCAAGTCTCATCTCAACCAAAGTGGTATCAAAGCATTCATAGGCTATAAATCTACTTCTACCATGAATTTGGAGCAGATATGGGCAAGGAATATCTCCAAAAAAACTGTTAGAGGATCGCTACAAGATGTCTGTCTCTCGAGTTAACTTGCCAAATTCACAAGAAAATTAAATGAAAATAGGATGGGGTATAATTTTTTATTAATTAGGATGTCCTAGAACTTCAATCCAAGTGGAATCACCCAAAATTACCCTTGTTAACATGTGCTAAAAATTTGCAGAAATTTACTACTCTGGAAACCAGAAATTGTAGAACTAGTGAGCTAGTTAACCAACCAAATTCCTTATCTGAACAAGTGAAAATGATATGGGGTGAATTTTTTTATTAATTAGAACGTTTTTAGGACACAATCCAAGTGGAATAAACTCAAAAGAGCCTCGTTAACATGTGCTAAAAAATAACATAAAATTGTTATTGTTTTGCTACATGATTCCTAGGAATGACTGCCTATATACTTTAATAACCAAAGAAAGGTTCCTACTATGTGTATGAATCCATTTTATTCATATTTAGGGTCTTATCTTTATGAAGTTTCTGTGGGTGGGAAAGAGTATTATGGGGCAAATCATAATTCATTTGGAGGCTTTTTCTGTAGTCCTACATGATAGTGTGTAAGTGCTACATGATAGGGTTGAGAGATATTTGAACATTGAAGAAGGTGGAAATAGGAGTGATGGAGGTTGGGGTAGGTAAACAAGGGATGAAAGATCCTACTTCAATCCTTAGAGGGGTTGGTTGATCTATCTTGTAGAAAAAAGGACAATATATCCTCTTCTTGTAGCAAAACTATAATGGTGGACAAATTATAGAGAATCATAGAAGAGTTAAGAGGGTGGACTTTTGGGCACCTAAATCATTCAAACATGTTATATAAGAAAAATAGTGACAATCCTATATACTAGAAATGCATGCATGTGCTAACACTGTCTAATCAAAACCTTTAACTAAGTGCAAGCTAGTTATTAAATAAAACCTAGAAATGGAAATGCAAGGGAACAACGAATGGAAACTGATCTCTAAACAACATATGCATAATCATAAATATTTTTGGCCAGTCCTGCAACAAAGGAACCTTGTGGATATTAGCACTATAAATCTGGTACAAACTCTGATATCAAGATTGTTTTTCAATGAAGTAATAACCAATAAACTAATCTAGACCGAATGCATAAAGAAAAGAAAAAAATATGCAGGGACTTGAGTACCCTGGGTTGGGTTGTAAATATAGGGAGCTTAGGCCCCTATGAAGACAACTCAAATTGAAAAGAATCTAGATTTCATTAACTGGAAATAGTGTTCATACATCAACAGTCAAAATGCTCAATACAAAGGACTTGCTCCTAGCTCCATAACTTTAATATCTAATTTGAATCCCATGTGAGCTGTTAGGCCCTCTTATTTATACAAAAAGACTTGAGGGGCAGCCTCCTTGAAGAGAGGGACTATTTCCCTCTAATTCCCTAAAATTGTGGATTTGGTTCCCTAATTGATTTTGAATTCCAAGGAGGATAGATCCTCTGTAATCCAACCAAGCTCAAGATCCTCTTTTGGTGGGAAACACATCCATACATTTTCTTAATCAATGGAGCTTTAGAATTTGTTTAATAACTTCATAATATTTTATTCATTTATTGGTAGGGAACAGGTCCCTAGATTTTCTCATTCAAAATTTACTCAATATTCTACAGAAATAAATAATATTAGGCACATAATATGTAATTATCTCTTAAATTTCCTAAGAACATAGTAATTCTAAAAAACATTACTAAGTGTAGAAGGAGAGATTTAATATAGCCTTTATGTGCCTAAGAAAGGTTAGATGGGCCTTAATTTGTGTCTAATTTGGAGGCCCTTCATACCTCCTCACCGAGAAGTAGACATTTCTATAGAGTTAATTCTAGGAGCAGCTCCAACATCCAAAGATCTGTATAGAATGAGCACTCAAGAATTAGTTGAGTTGAAGCAACAACTCAAGGATATGTTGGGCAAGAGTTACGTAAGGTCGATTGTGTCTCCATGGGGAGAGCCAGTTCTATTTTTTAAGAAGAAGGATGCACACTTAGATTGTGCATTGATTATAGGCAACTAAATAAAGTGACCATTAAGAATAGGTATGCATTGTCGTGATTCGATGTCAGTTGAGAGGAGCGTAAATCTTTTCCAAAGTTGATCTGAGATCATGCTATCATTAGGTGAGTATAAATGATGAATATATCCATAAAATAACCTTTAGAACAAGGTATGGACATTATGAATTCGTGGTAGTGCCTTTTGGGCTTACTAATGCACTTGCAACCTCTATGTGCCTTATGAATAATGTAATACACCCCTATCTAGATAAGTTTGTCATAGTCTTTGTTAATAATATTTTGGTCTATTAAAAGACCAAGGAGGAGCATGAAGAATACCTAGTTCTAATACTACAATTTCTAGGAGAGCATATGATTTATGAAAATCTTAGCAAGTGCAACTTCTTTCAGTCATAAATTGTTTACTTGGGACACATTGTCTTAAGAGAGGGAGTAGCAATTGAGCCTGAGAAGGTCATGGCAATCATGGAATGGCCAACACCTAGAAATGTGGCTAAAGTTAGTTCCTTTATGGAACCTGTATACTATTATAGGAGGTTCATTAAAAATTTCTCTAAGATTAGCCACCCAATTACCACATTGAAAATAAAAGGGAAGAAATTTGAATGGACAGTTCAGTGTGTTGCAAGCTTTGATCATCTAAAGCAATTGTTGACTAACACAACAGTGCTATGAATAGAAATTCCTAAAAAGGATTTCATTGTATGTACAAATGCCTGCAAGGAGGGATTTGGTGGAGCCTTGATGCAAGAAGGCCAATTGGTTTGCTATGAATCTCAAAAATTAAATGAGCATGAGTAGAATTATGTAACTCATGATCTAGAATTGGATGCCATTATTCACGCCCTGAAGATGTGGAGACACTACCTTATTGGTATAAAAATCACTCTAATCATTGATCATGGAGGGCCAAAATATTTATTTGAACAACCCAAGCTAAATGAAAGTAAATCCAGATGGCTTGCCACGCTTAGTGAATTCAATTTTGAAATCAAATACATTAAAGGTAAAGGGAATCTAGTGGTTGAGACACTCAGCCAGAGGGTGTAGTTAAATCATTCAACATCCATAAGTTCCTCTAGAATTGATCTTGAGAAAAGGATTAAAAATGTTGGGCAACATGATGAAAAATATAAGCAATTAAAAGATAAATTGCAGTAAGCGTGTGAAGGCGAAAAGGATAGGGAATACAATCTTGTTGAAAGTGGACTGATTAAATTCTGAAGCATAATTTATGTGTCAAATAATAATGACTTGAAGAAACTCATATTAAGAGAATTTCATGTGAAGCCATATTATGGCTACCTAGGTTATCAAAAGACACTAACATCCATTAGGAAATTATATTTCTGGCCAAATTTAAAAAGAGAGGTGGAAGATTTCGTCTTCAATTGCATAGAGTGCCAACAAGTAAAGGATGATTGTAAACACTTAGTTGGTATATTACAACCTATTCTTAATCCAGAATGGAAGTGGGAAGTGATTTCTATGGATTTTATTAGAAGGCTGCTAAAGACTCCAAAACAACATGTTGAAATCATGGTAGTGGTCGACAAGCTTAGGAAACTAGCTCATTTCATAGTCATTAAGTCTACAAATTCAACCAAGGAAGTGGCTCAAAATTTCATCGAGAAGATAGTGATATTACATGGAGTTCCTAAGAAGATTATCTCATATAGAGATTCCAAATTCACTTCAAAGTTCTGGAGAGAGCTATTTGAAGGGCAGAGAACTAAGTTGGCATTTAGCACAACATACCATCCACAGACAGATGGGAAAATAGAAAGGAAAAATAGAATTATTAACATGTTAAGGATGTATGTAATGTACCAACCAAGTAAGTCGAAAGAATACCTTCCACTCGTATAGTTTGCATATAATAATGGGTATCGAGAATAACTAAAAATGCAACCAGATGAAGTGCTTTATGGGAGGAGTTGTAACACACCTATCAGATGGAGAAATCTAGTAAATAGGGTCCTTATTGGACCTTATATGTTGAAGGACATGGATCAAGAAATGAAAACCATCAAAATAAATTTAAAAGTGGCGTAGGATAGATAGAAAAACTATGCAAACCAACATAGAGAGAAAAAATAGTTCTAAGGAGGGGAGCATGTATTCCTATGAGTTAGACCCAAGAAGAGCTCCTTGATATTTGGGTCTTGTAGCAAGCTGGCACCATGGTTTTGTGGGCCATTTGAAGTGCTTGAAAACATAGGTCCAGTGGCATATAGGTTGGCTTTTCCTCCACCGATTAGAGTGCATAATTTTTTCCATGTTTCATTTCTTAAAATATATGTGCAAGATGTTAATCATGTGATTGATTGGTCTATGTTATAGGTATAACTAGAGGGAGAGTTCCAACCAGAACCTATATGGATCCTGGATCAAAGGAAGCTCACACTCTTGAATTGGTCAATAGTGCAAGTCAAAGTGTAGTTGAGGAACTTTGGGCCCAAGGAAGCCATGTGGGAAATGGCTGACCAGATGCGGGCAACATATCCTTCCTAATTTGCTGAGTAAGGCAAATGTAAATCTTGTTCAGAAGTGTGTGTATAAAGCCCCATAATTAGAAATGCTTGGTCTAAAGCATATTTTGTTGTATATGGTTATTAAACATTGAGGACAGTGTTCCCCACGAGGGTGAGGGGACTTTGACATCCCCGGGTTAATATTTTCCCTTTTGTAAGTAAATTGTAATTAATTAAAGGTTGATAAAAGGGACATAGATTCTAGATCCTTGAGGAGGGAGATTTCTTGAGGAATGGGTTGTTTTAAATATTAGTTATGGTTTGCTAAGTGGTTTTAAATGGTCCAAATGTGTATTAAATTTAGTTGAAAAATACAGGGACAGGCCCAGGTGCCCTTTGAACTCCAACCATAAGCAAGAAAAAGACAAAAAATTAAGGAGAGGCATAGCTTGCATTGTCTAGTGGTTGACTGGCAGACATTTAGTTGGTTTTGGGACATTCTTACACTATGTCCTGATATGCATGTGCATGAGGAAGGGGGGGCGAGGCTCTCATTCTCGCACATGGAGACAACAGAAGAGAATGCATAGTGAAGTGCACTGCAAGAAAAAAGTTCCTCCCAAGGGAAGAGGTGAAATACAAAGAAGGGAAGCTGTTAGAATACGATATAGCCAAGATCCAAAGAGATTAAATCACCTGAAGAAACCTCACAAAGTCTGGCTGGGTGAAAAGTAATATAGAGAGCAGTGGATTTCTTGTGAGGCTGAAGAACCCACTAGGAGCTTGTGGATTGATGAACCTTGTAACAGCCCCGTGTTAAGTTTCCATGTAAATAAAAATAAGACCAAGGTCATGTGACATGTATTCCAAGCTAAACGTTGGGAAAAACATCCTAGTAGGTGTCACGTTTGGTTAATTATGGCTAAGGAAATTGGAAAAGACAATGGAAAAGGAAAAAAGGAATTAATTGACATTTATTTATGAAAATAAAGGAAAACATGAGAAAATTAAGGTGAAGAGACATAGATTTGCATGAGAGGGAAATCAGAGAGAAAATTAAGGAAAATGAATAAAATAGAGGCCTCAATAATAAAAAGGAATCAGAGGATCAATTTGGAGCCTTTTGTTAGTTTTTCTTTGGAATTAGTTTCAGAGAGAGAGAGAAGAGCCCCAAGAAGAGAAAACAAGCAAACAAAGGAAAGACAAGGAAAGAAAAGGACAAGAAAGGAGAAGGTTGGATGGGTAGCTTCACCAAGAAGATTTTGTAGGTAACAAGTTGCATGTGTTATTTCCTAGTTTATGTGTGAATGCATAGTATATGCATTGCCTTACTTGGTTCATTTGTTTTCATTGGCATGGGTTTTTCCTAGTTTTTACAGTGGTTTTAGCCTTGCCTTGCCATTTCCTAGATAACCATGGTTCGATGGGATTCTTTTATGGTTGAGCTTTGGATTTCTGGAAGGTTTTGGAACTGGGTGAGATGGTCTCAGAAAAATTCCCAAGGGTTGGGGTGGAGATGGTTTAATATATGGGAAGCCCCCGACAGGTGGGTGGAGACAAGAAAATTCCTCAAGGTAATGGTGAAGAAATTGCAACAGCCCCTGCTTGCTTTTCCATGTAAAACATATAAGACGAAGGTCATTGGACACGTATGCCAAGCTGAAAGGTGGGAAAAACATCCTAATGGGTGTCACTTTTGGTTTATTATGGCTAAGTAAATTAGCAAAGGGAAAGAGGAAATAATTGGCATTTTATTTATGAAAATAAAGGAAAATAGGAGAAAAGGAAGATGAAGACTCACATATTTGCATGAGAGGGGAAATTGAAGGAAAAATGGAGGAAAATTAAGAAAATATAGGCCTCAAGGATAAAAGGACTTATGAGGATCACTTCATATATTTTTTTTAGTCTTGTGTTGCAAATCTTTTCTATTCTCTCATACGCTTGCACACTTAGAGAATTCTTGGAGCATACTTGGAGAACTCTAGTATTCACTTGGATCTGGAGAAAGAAGGCAAAGGAAAGTAGGAAAGTGCAAGGGAACATGTGGATCAACAACTACAACTGGATTTCTTTGTAGGTAACAGGTTGCATGTATGACTTCCTTGCTAGTTTTAGCATGCATGGTATATGCATGTGGTTTCTTGATACACATTGACATTGGCATGGAGGCTTTCCTAGATTGATAGTGGTTTTAGCCTTTCCTTGCCATTTCCTGGATAGTCATGGTGTTGTGGGTTTTTCCACTTGTTGTTTTCTAATTGGAGCTCAGGTTATTTATGGATGTAGATTGAGTTACTAGTTCCTGGAGTTGTTGGTTGGAACAAATGCACTAGAATCCCTGGAACAACTTTAGTTGAATTACTAGTCTTGGAGCCTAGGTTGGGACAAATGCTCTGGATCCCTTGGTGGGTTGAGTTACTAGTCTCTGGAGTCGAGTTGGACAAATGCTTTGGATCCTTGGAAGGTTGTGGGTTGAGTTATTAGTTCCAGGAGCCACGATTGGAACAAAAGCTCTGGAGCCCATACAACTTGGGTAGAGACTGATCTTATTGGTGTTAGTGATGTCTCATCGTGAGGTGGAATCACTGGTTGAGGATTAAGGTGGTTTGGCCTATGGAATCCATGGTTTGTTTTGTCTTAGTTTATTTCATGAGATCCCACAGTCATGCTTGGAATATGGCGTGAGGGTGATTGGCTAAAAGAGAGATTTGGTTCAGCCGAATCTATGGTCGGGTGGTATGTGGAAGTCCCTAACTTGGTTGGAATTTTTATATTTTAATAATAGGTATTTTCTATTGTGATCTATAAGCATATGTATTGATTATTCTTATGATATTATGACTGAGTTGTTATGGATTTTATGTTGGTCATTTGTTGGTTATATGCTGGTTATGTGATGTATATTGTTTATGGCTCTTAATATGTTTTGATTAGTTGATGAATGGTTAATGAACGCATGAGATAACAAATGTTATTGCAACTATTATGAGAGGGCATCAAACCTTCTTGGTGAATCTTATATGAGTTACAGACTCCTATGTTCACATATGCATTCATGACCTATAGATTACATGTTCATCATATGTTTGACAAAATGATTGTCATGGTTAGGCCTAGTTAGGTCAATTCCTTGATCAAGTTTTCTATCAATGGCTTTTTCCTGATGTTATTTATCATTTTGGAAAGTCTCACTGAGTTCTAGGCAGTGGTTTGGAGGCTAGCCTGAAATGGTGGATTAGAACCTGGGACTGCACCCTCTAAACTGGAATTTTTGAGCCATACCCGCACCCTTACATGCTTATGCATGTAGTTGGATTCCTATAACCATATGGATCCCTTGTCATGCATGCAGTTGTGGTCTCAGGTCACTAAAAAGGCAATCTAGCTCAGAGTTTGGTCACCTGGAGTGGTTGTTCTAATTTTGAGTGTCATGTAAACCTTGTAGGATGTCAGTTTGTGGTTGGGAAGTTCCAGTTGTTGGCCCCACTTCCTTAATTGGATTTAGGAGGCTAGGTCATCTCACATTAGCTCTCTGTTTCATGTTTACCCTGGCAAGCAGGTGAAACTAGGTAAATATGGGAGGGCTAGTTACAGAGTGGTATCAGAGCTATGTTGCAGCACTGAACCTTGGGGTAGATGTGGTGGATGTGTATACCTGTCCAATTTTCTATGTGTTTGTCATGCATTGATAGTAGGTTAGGCATGCATTGTGGTGCTCATTATGTAGTTTGTGTCATCATGATGTTGTTGGTATTTTATGATGTTAATATGTTGGTTGAGATGGAGCAGGAGTGTTGACCATCAGAGCGAGGTTGCAACACTGGACCTTGGGGTAAGAGAAAATTGTCATATAGGTTTATATGTTGGGTATGCAGGTATGATGGTTAATGGTTGTTATGTGCATTGTGGTTATATGCAATCCTTTGATTTATTGTTGTTATGGTTACACGCATGATAGATGTCAGTCAATCAGTGTGGTCATAAGCACGTGTGTCAATTAGTCATTCATAGTAGTTAAATTGTTTTTGTATGCATCGTGGTCATACACATGATGATTATGGTCATTGCAACTAAGTTTTTGATATTATTGTGGATTATGTTAATCTGGACCGGCTTGTTAAGATGGTTATGGTTATGATATTCAGGTATGGGTTGATATATTTGTGATATTGTGTCGTACTAATCTAGATTGATTGTGCAGATGTGATAGCCTCCCCTGAGATACATTGAGGTATGAGTTTGATTATGTCATCTATTTGGTTTATCTAACATGTATGTTTATAGGTTGTTTGAATATTTGATTAATTGCATGATATGAGGATGTGTCTATAAGATTGCACGAAGGAATTATCATGTTTTAAAACAATTGTACTAACACACTACGTTCTGAGACAACTTGTGTATAAGTGGATGCTAGTTGTAGTATGATGAATAATGTGGTGACTTGAGTATGACATGGTCATTAGTCTTGTTAAAGGTTGAATTATTAGATACGATGTCTTGATTGTTGGAACATGTGACTGAGATGTGTGAATAGTTGCAGGGAAACATTCTTGGTATTAGCATGACAAGGTAATAGTTGATTTGTTTATATATAACTAACAGTTGGGTGATGTGACAACACATATAAGATTCAGTTGCAGAAAATAAAAAGTTAAAAGAAAGGAATTGGGTGAGAATCCCTTTGGGTTTGTTTGGAAACCACAATTCCAAACGAATGAATGCAGAAAGTCTTCTTAACCTTGATTTTTCCTAACATTATGTGGATATGTGTTATATTCTTGAACATGTATTTGACAAGTGTAATAGTTGGCCTTCAGTTATGGTTGGATTCTTCAAGCAATTGGAATCCCTTTAGAGATGATGCATGTACGTGTTCAGTTATAGGCAGCGTGTGGGTACAACAAGGTAAGGTAACCGATATGTTGTTATATTTATTTAAGCACTGACAATTATGTGTTTATGGCAGTGTGATGTAAGGGATTTCATGGAAAAAAGAGACTGCCATGAAACCTTGAAGAAGGAGCGAATTGATATTTCCCTTCAAAGCATTGGGAACCATGGGTTTGATTCATGGTCTTTGATGAGAATTTTTTACTTTCGGTGCTTTGTGATTTGTTTGCGCTTGAATTGCGGTTTTGTTTATGTCTGGTGCATGGCCATGCCACTTTGTTTGTGGTGTCATGTTGTTATTAGTTTTCAGGGTTTTCTTCTTGTTTGTTTCTTGTTCTTTCCTTTTATGTTTTGAGGGTCTTGGGAATTGGTTTGGGAAGGAGGAAAGTTAATGGAGCCCAGGGAGAGTTGAATGGAATCCAACAAGTAATGTAGGACCTGGATGAAGCTTGGTGCATGTATAAGGGTAGTTGAAGGCAAGAATATGACAACTAGTTAAGTTGGTTAGGTCCATTGGGATAAATGGATGATGGCAAGACAGTCATGAGAAAGATAACATGAAAGGTAAACTGAATGGATTTGAGGCGTCAGATTCCTTGGCTATGTCAAGAACTATTGTTCTCAATGTTGTGCATGGATAAATGATCCAGGTCCGAGTGTGACAAAGGACCCTTCCAAGACCTTTTACTTTGGTGATGTGTTAAATTTCATTTTTTAAAAGAACATAACTGAATACATGTGCACGCTGTAAAGAAGAAGGAACATGACAATCATCAGCAACATAAAATAACAAGACATTGATAACAAAGTTCGTCCATGAGGGACTACATCTCTGGGCCTCGGTGTCAAGATGGTGTAGGCCACTGCATTAAGTGTTGTCAATAGTGATGATGTACATAAGAGGTGATGTCGCTATCATACAAGGAAAATTCCTTCATGCAGGAGTGGCTCCAAGAGATGTTTCGCTACAAGAACTCTCAGTCAAAATGACTCCTATTAGTATGACATAAACTCATGCATGATGAGCATCCCACCAACATGGCATAAAAGAGATCTCAATGCAAACATACATGACGACAACATGAGTATCCCATCAACATGACAATAAAGGGATCTCAAATAAAACATGACGAATCATAACAACAAGTACATCACACATATGATTCTGCATCACATCAAGCAAGAATCATGAAGCAAGGAAGAAAACAAGATCCCACATCAAACATCAAACAGGGATCTGAGCAACACAATGCATAGTAAAAGAAGTACATGAACACACTGCATATACCTCACATCCAGGGGCCATCTGAAGAAAAGGATTTCAAACTGCTAAAGTTGGTTGTGCCATCAATCTCGCAGCGTCGAATCTCATGGAAATGGCTGCTCGCACTGAATGTTGACACCTGCAATCCACTTAGAAAAGTGGCTGAAAAATGAAATGAGAAAATGGAAAATATGAACACACCATCAAATTTGTGGCGTCGAATAATGCAAAATCAATTGTCAAATTTTTGAATTCTGAGAAAATGAGAATCTGGGGCTCAAGGAATCTTTTAGATTCCCCCTAGATTCCTCAAAGATTCCCTCCTCCAGGTCCTCTACAAATAGGCTGCTCAGATCAGGAAACCGATTGCGCCATTGGGTTCGTGTCGCTGAGAGGTGTAAGATCAACATAAAGTTTGTCCAATCTGGACACTGCAAAATTTTCACGCTCCTGGAAATTTCGCTCAATCATGGTTCCATCTGCAAATAAATTAATTAAAAATTTGCCTTGACTTTTGTGCCCACTACTGCTCCTCCATGCCTCCTGGGCGCACTGGTGAATTGCATTTAAATATTAACAGGTGGGCATATTTTTCAAAAACTCCGTTGGGCGGAGTGGTTAGAGATCCGAATTTGACGGAGGAGGTCAGGTGGTCAAACCCCGCCTCCTCCATGTTTAAATTTTTTCTTGTTTTAATAAAACCCGCAACATTTGTTTTTGGGGGGGGGGGGGGGTGGGTCCACATTAGGCGGCCCACCCCATAACTCCCATACCTCCGTTGAATTAAAATGGCATATTAAGTTTTTTTGGAGCCACGTGGTGTTATAACGGCGTGGAGGTTGTATTTAGGTTGGTGTATGGTTGTTTCACGGGGCCACCCGGTCGGGACCGGCCCATGTGGGCTGGGCGGGTTCAATCTCCGCCGGCCTCCACATAAAATGATTAATGTATGCTTATGGATAGGCGTGGGGTGGCGGGGGTGGTGTCCCACCACCTCCTTATATATATATATATATATATATATATATATATATATATATATATATATATATATATATATATATATATATATATATATATATATATATATATATATATAACCGAAGGAGTCAAATTAAACAAGCCAAAAATTCACCAGAATCTGGCCAAAGTTGGCCGAACTTCGTCTGCCGGAAAACTTCCAAATTGTGTCTCCATTAAGCCTGCCTAGTCAGCAAAAGTCAACCAAAACTTTGACTGGCTTGTTCTCCCTCATACGAGCTCGGATTGATGAACTGTTCATACCGTTGCGATCAGGACGATGAGATCTACGCTCTGGTCCTAGTTCGAAATCATTCTAATCAATTTGATTTTTGAGCTTCCATAAGCCCTCTTTGTCCTGTGTGTGTCCCTAGAGCCACCTGGATCAATAAAGGGAGTTATCTTAACCTAGTAATTGTGTTGTGATTATGATTATGTTGATGTCTATATATGTATATCTGTATGTATGTATGTAGTTGTCTGACAGGGTCGTCAGGGATCGTGATTTTTTTATGCCAATATATATATATATAGATGTCGTTATTTAACAGAGTTGTCAAGGATCATGATTGCTTATGCAAATGAATGGCATGAAGAGGTTCCTGGTTTTATGAGAAATCAAGTGGGTAGAGTAGCCCTGACAAATCTATGAGGTTATTATCATGTGGATATGATTTGATATTATGTGTTTATACTATGTCTAGTATGTTTATGTTATGGACAGGCTATGTTGAAGGATACATCAGCGAAATGAAAGCAGTGCAATTTGTGGCATGTTGGGACAAGCATGGATAAGGCTCTAGACGCTAGGTTTGCTAGTAGAGATAGTGTAGTCTCCAGATGCGCAGTATTGGTGTTGTGTAAATGTTACATATGCGATGTTGTGTACATATGGTGCAATGTATATGTTATATATGTGGTGTTGTGTACATGTTGTATATGCAGTGTTGTGGACATACAATGTTGTGTACATGTTGTATATTTGGTGTTGTGTACATATGGTGCAATGTACATGTTGTATATGTGGTGTTGTGTACATATGGTGTTGTTTACATGTTGTATATGTGGTGGTGTGTACATATGGTGTTGTGTGCATGTTGTACATGTGATGCTATGTGCATGTGGTGTTGCGTAAATGTGGTGTTGTGTGCATGTGGTGTTGTGTACATGTTGTGTAGGTGGTGTTGTGTACACATTGTACATGTGGTGTTGTGTACATGTGGTATTGTGTACACAACGTACACATTGTGTTGTGCACAAGTGGTACTGTGTTATGTGTATTGTGTAGTTGTTGTATCGTGACATGTGTATTCGTTGTGTTGTACTATGTGTACGTATATGTATTGTGTTGTACATCAGGTGTCGGTGTATGTGTTGTGTTGTATGCCGATTATGGGAGCATGTATGTGTGGTATTGTATGTCATGTGTGGATGTATGCATGTGATGTACACTATGTGTATGTGTACGTGGTTGAAGAGAAGGAATTGGCTACTTGTCAGGTGTGGTAATAGATCCGATGTATGTATGGAAAGGACAAGAACAAAGGTAGAAGCAAAGGACCGATTGAAGGATAAGTATCAATGTTTTATTTTAGTTTTATTATGCATGTGATCTATGAATATGACTTATGATGGTTGCATGTGATCTATGATTCTTATTTATGATGTTTGCATTTTTAGCTAACTGAATGTGATATGTTTATACATGACGATTTGATCAGACAACTAGTTTGATTTGTTGTGGCAGGAAGCAAACAAAATTGCAGGTGTACCTTATTGATGAGATACCAATGACGTATGATTTGAATTTATTTCAATTCATTTTGATTCTAATGGTGATTATGTGCTTGGTACACGAAAGCATGGAAATGCCCAGTTTGGGTGTTTGAAATTGATTACAAGAATTAATAGTAGCAGCAAAAGGAATTAAAACAAGTAGTAGTATGTTGGTAAAGCATTCAAGAATAGGGCCATTATGGGACACTAGTACCCAATAGTGTCCATTGATTTCCATGAGCATGTTATGGCTGGTATCATGGTTTTGAGGCAGGGATATGCCTTGGTTTTTGGACCTTCCGATGTGAGGAAACCTTGCCAAGGGACGGATTTCCCGAGTGAATGTGTAGCAGAGAAGGGGGTGCCTACAAAACTTGGAAGTTGTGTGACTGCACAGAAAGGGGTGACCGGATTTCCCAAGGGACTATGAAGCAGAGAAGGGAAGGTCAGGGAATGAATTTGTTTTGGTCGTTAGCATTTTCGGATGGAATCATAAACACATTGGGAGTGTGCCTTGGAACGATGAGCCAGTAATTGTTCATTGAGAGAACAAATAGCACGAGGATTGTAACGTTGGACATTAGATGCAAACCTTGGTTTTGGAAATAGATTTTGGAATTCCTAGGAAGGAGGTGAATCCTGGTACTACTTTTGAGGGTGGAGGTGTGAGCCTCTAGATTCCCTTGTTGCTGATGCAGGCATTGTATCTTTTTATTTGTTGGTTGAGTAAATGTGCATATGTGTATGTGTATATTATTGTAAATACTTTATCGAGTTGTGTTTATAAAGATCCATAAACTGTATGATTATTTGTTGGTTGAAGCAAATGTGCATGAGTATATATGTGTTGTTATTGTAAATACCACATTGAGTTATGTTATAAAGCTCCAGTAAGTGGTATGTTTGTCATGTTTTCAACAGTGGATCAGCAGTGGTAGCTGAATTTCTTTGTAGGTAACAAGTTGCATGTATGGTGTCCTTTCTAGGTTTGGAATCCATGGTACATGCATGTGGTTTCTTGGTATGTGTTGTCATTAGCATGGAGGATTGCCCAGATTGATAGTGGTTTTAGCCCTGCCTTGCCATTTCCTAGATAGTCATGGTCTTGTGGGTATTTCCACTTATTGTTTTTTGATTGGTGCTCAGGTTCCTCATGGTTGTGGATTGAGTTACTAGTTCCTGGAGCTGTTGGTTGGAACAAACGCTCTGGAAGCCCTAAAACAACTTGCGTTGAGTTACTAGTCCTAGAGCCTAGGTTGGAATAAATGATTTGGATCCCATGGTGGGTTGAGTTAATATTCCTTGGAGTTGGGTTGGACAAACACTTTGGATCCCTGGAAGGTTGTGGGTTGATTTATTAGTTCCTGGAGCAGCAGTTGGAACAAATGCTTTGGGGCCCTAGACAACCTGGATAGAGACTAATTTGGTTGGTGTTAGTGATGTCCGACTATGAGGTGGAATCACTAGTTGAGGGTTGAGGTGATTTGACCTCTGGAAAACCTAGTTTGGTTTGTCTTGGTTTATTCCATGAGATCCCACATTCATGCTTGGAATATGGCACGAGGTGATTGGTTGAAAGAGAGATTCGTTTCAGTCCAATCTGTGGTCTGGTGGTACGTGGAAGACCCTGACTTGGTTGGAATTTTCATATCCTAATAAGAGGTATTTTCTATTGTGATCTATGAGCATATGTATTATCTATGTTGGTGATATTATGGCTGAGTTTCCATGGCTTCTATCTTGGTCATTTGTTAGTTATATGTTGGTGATGTGATGTATATTTTCTATGGCTCTTGATATGTTTTGATTACTTGGTGAATGGTTAATTAATGCATGATCTAACAAATGTTATTGCAGCTATTATGAGAGGGAATCATACCTTCTTGGTGAATCTCAGATAAGTTTTAGACTCCTATGTTCAGATATGCGTTCATGACCTGCAGATTACATGTTCACCATATGTTTGACTAAATGATTGTCATGGTTAGGCCTGATTAGGTCAAGTCCTTGATCAATTTTTGTATGAATGGTTTTTTCTTGATGTTATTTACCATTCTAGAAGGTCTCACTGAGTTCTAGGTGATTGCCTAGAGGCTAACCTGAAATGGTGACTCAGAATTCGAGACTACACCCTTCGAACTAGAATTTTTGTGCCATAACCGCACCCTTACAGGCTTATTTATGTTGTTGGAGGCCTATAACCACATGGAGGCCTTTTCATGCATGAAATTGTGGGCCCGGGTCACTAAAAAGGCAATCTAGCTCAGGGTTTGGGTACTTTGAGTGGTTGTTTTGCCTCTTAGTGTCCTGTAAGCCCTATAGGATGTCAGTTTGTGGTTGGTAAGTTCCAGTTGTCGGCCCCACTTCCTTAATTGGATCTAGGAGGTTGGTTCATGTCATAGTATCTATTTGTCTCATGTTTACCCTAGCAGGCCGGTGAAATTGGGTAAATGTGGGAGGGTTGGTTATAGAAACTCTTAGGCATCCAAGCTTGTTTGGGTTCGTGATCTCTTGACCGGTATTGGCGAGATTGTGCTAGCCTGAGAGTGGAGGTGGTTTAATCTCTAGGAAGACCTATTTTTTTATGTCTTGAGATCCCACATTCATGCTTGGAACATGGCACGTGGGTGATTGGATGAAAGAAATATTTGGTTTAGCCCAATCTATGGTTGAATGTTACGTGGAATTCCCTGACTTGGTTGACCTTTTCATAAGTTAATAAGAGTTATTTTCCTATTGTAATTTATGAGCACTTGTAATTTTTATTATGGTGATTTAATGGTTGTTTTTTCATGGTTAATAATCTAGTTATATTATGGTTATAAGCATGGATTTGTAATATGATCTAGTTATCGCTTTGTTCAAGATTTGATAAGTATTTGATGGTTAATGAATGCATGGGCTAACAAGTGTTATTGCATATATTATGAGAAGACCTTCTTAGTGTTTCTTAGATAAGTTTTAGATCCTATGATTAGATATGCATTCATGACCTATAGCTAACATGTTCATCATATGTTTGACGAAATGATTGTCATGGTTAGGCCTAGTTAGCTTAAGTTATTATTCAATTTTTGTATGTTTATCATTTTTATTATGTTATTTATCATTCTGAGAAGTATTAGGCTGTTATGGGCGTGGTTCTGGAGGCTGGTTTGGAGTTTTGGATTATATCCTGGGACTGCAGGCACTGGACTGAGTAATTTAGGTCATGAATGCATGGAACAAAGCCTGGGAGAATGGTTGGAGGCCTTCCACCCCATGCAGGCAGTGTCAACGATGTGGTTGGGAGTCTATGTCACTGAAACAAAGCTCCAGCTCAGGTATTGACCACCTAGGCTATTTCTTCAGCTCCTAGGTGACCTGTAGTCCCTATAGGGTATCAGTTTGTGGTAAGTAAGTCTCAATTGTAGGCCCCACTTCCTTAACTAGAGCTAGGATCTCAGGTCATGTCAAAGTGTCACTTTGTTTCACATTTACTTGGAGAGCTTGTAAAAGTGGGTAAATGTGGGAGGAGATGTTATAAACCTACAAGCTTGGGAAGAGTCACTCAGGTGCTTGTGAGGGTTGTTAAACCACCAAGAGATTCCTTGGGGATAAAGCTCTAGTGCTTGACTCACAAATGAACCACCTGGAGAGGTGACTTATTACTCATTGGTATTTTATCCACTGATGAACCTCCCCTTATTGTTGGCTCTCTTCTCCTGAAAGTGAGTTGAAGCTCTCTGCACTGTAGTATCTTGGCATCAATGTGATTATGCCTGAAAAGTATGAATGATAATGTGTGTAGTTGGTGGATGAAGGTAGTGTGCCTTGTGGCATCCTATTTCAGCTATTATTTTGGTTAAAAGTCCTCAAAATCACTTCACCTAAAGCACTGGAATTTAGATCGAGGGTAACAAATACAAGTAAATGTGGTTGTAGCTTGTCTATAGTTGGGTGGAGAGATGAAGTCTCGATCTCAATTGCTTGTTCCTTTGACTTTACAAGATAATTATTTAGTTATGCTTCTTATATTTGAATAATATGTATAACTTATTGTACTGGTTGCATGCTTATATTGTTAATGGTGATGTGGATTCATGTGTGTAAGTGGGATGGTAAATCTCTATGGTTATTTCCCTAACTTGATGAATGTGTTGGTTACCCTATAATTTTTTTGATTTCATTAATTGCTTGGTATATGTGAGATGTGTTGCATGGAAATAAATTCTTGATTATGTTGTAGTTGGGAAATGGAATTGATTTCCTTATGGTTCTAAGAAGTGCACTTTCATGGACACTTTCTATTTATTTTAGCAGGAAAGCTAATGGTTGAGTTTATACTCGTTCAAACAAATTCTGAGAGTAAGAATGTTGTGGATTTCGATGAGTGTAGTTGATGGTTCAAAGCGCATTAATTCATTCCTCCATGGTCATGGTTTGCTAGAAGAGAGGTGAAATATCTCGAATCTTCACCTTTGATTTCATTAATTTCAAGTTTCACCAAGAGGTTGAGTCATGTGGTCCTCAAGCCTGGGCAATTTCTAAGGGATATCAGAAGAAAACTTCCTAAGTATAAATCTTGTGAAATAGTCTATTTGTTGGTGGGATTCTCCAGGTCAGGGGTCGAACCAGTTAGGTTGAATATCTTAGTCGGGTGGGACCCGTGCCCGACCAAGGGGGAAATTCCAAACTAGTTGGGTAGGACCCACTAGTCAGAGGTCGAGTCAGTCGAGCATAATAGCATGGTCGGGTGGTACTGCTAGTTGGGGCTCAGGGGTAAATGGAGTGGTCAGAGGTTGGTAGGTCGAGCCTCAATGGAATGCGCAATGCGATTTCTTTAGAAGAGGCCAACCCAACCCTCCTATTGATGGGAAATGGGGTCAGGTCGCGTGCCTTCCATGTATGCTCTCTCAAAGGCATAGCATCCACATGGGTAATTACATGGTTGCCACGTGGGAAATAATGATGGTGTGGCAAAGTTTGTAATTGGCCTAATTTTGAATGGTCATATCTTTTGGTCTATAAGTTGGATCGAGGTGAAATTTATATCATTGGAAATTTATCAATGAGATGAATGTAATGATGTCATCCATTTTAAGTTTTAAGGTAGTTGTAAGAGGTCGGAAATTTTAGACCCCACTTCCATGGCGAGACTATGGTAGATAGTTCAACATAGTAACTACCTCCTTCTACCCTTATTTAGAGTTATGCATACGATGGGGTATGTTACATAGTGGTATGAGATCTTCCATGTTCACCACTTGGACTGGATGAGCTCTATTGTGGAAATTACTAAGCAAAGGTTCAATGCTGGACCTTAGGGAATCAAGTGAGGCCTTAAAGTCTCATGATAAGCATTGGAAAGTTGTGTGGATTGATCTTATAAATGGTTTGGTGTGTCTTCATTGTGATGAGAATGTGCATGTATCATGGTACTAATGATTGATATGATTTTTTTATTGATATGCTAACTTGTGATGTATTGTTCACCTCGCTTTACACCATCAGATTTCCAACAACAAGCCAAGGTGATAATTTTTATTATATATTTCTATTTGATTTATCTAACAAGGATGTGTGTTCTTTCCATCATGCATGAGGACACTGAGGTTCAAGATACATGATGATAGGAATGGTGCAATATAGCTTATATGAATTACAACACAAATATGAAGAAGAAAGGACAGTGGAAGAGGAAATATCAGTTAAGTAATGAGGAGGGGCAGACTCTCTTGATTGGATGGACATATTGAGGAGATTGAGAGCTAAAATAAGGAGTTGTCAGGCTGACAATGAAAGACTTGTTAGACCATAAGAGAAACAAGTAGAATTCAATGCAATCATATTGCAAAGCTTGTCAAACTTAGAAAAGTAGAGGCGACATGAATTGGGGATTAGTCATAGGGACAAGTTGAGTCCTCTCGGACAAGAAGAAAGAGCTAATGGGCCATATGGAAGTGGATCTAGGAAAAGGCACAAACACTCAAGTGAGAACATGGTAAATGGAAATACTCCACTGAGTACCCCAGAGAGAAAGACCAACAGCCATGAACAACACTTTGGTGCTACTTATAGAATACATCATTATCACCATCATCATCATGGGAAAAGAAGAGAGAAAGAATATGTACCAAAGGCATTGAAGAAGGCTAAGCCTCCTACCTTTGATGGTGAGATGAGGAAATTAGAGGATTTTGAAGCCTGGTTTCTAGGAATGAAGAAGTTCTTTAGAATCCATAATTATTCAAATAACATTATGGCAAAAGGTAAGCACTTTAAGCCTAAGAGGCAAGGCTGATATCTTGTGGGAAGATCTGAATAATGTAAAGGGCATAACGGAAGAAAGGTTTTCATGGAAGGAGTTTGAGAAGTATTTTAGGAACAAGTATCTATCTGAGAGATACTTCGACAACAAAGATAAGGAGTTCTATGAACTCAAATTGGGACAAATAACAGATGAGGAGTACACCTCCAAATTTCTATAACTAATAAGGTATGTTCCCTACCTTAAGGAGGAGAAAGCAAAGATGCAGAGGTATGTCACCGGACTATGACAATATTTCAAGGATAGAATTGAATTTTATGAGCCTAAGACATTAGGGCATGAAATTCAAAAACTGAAGCACTGCTATGAACAGTCTAGGCACAAGCCTGAACATAAATTAGACTGGAAATTGAAGGGAAATGCTAAGTTTAAAGGAAAAGGAAAAAAGTTAGCTAAAGGAGAAAGTGTGACACTTGTTAACCAAGAAGACCAGAAGAAGTCCAGTGTTGCCAGTAGAGGCCATTATACTCAAGGTGAAGCCAAAAATTAAGGTAAGGGTCCATATAAGTGTTGGACTTATGGATAAAAGCACCTAAGGAAATATTTCCCCTAGCACAACGATGTTGGCCCAAGACTATACACCGCACAAGAGGCAGAGACAATCAAGGGCGTATCGCAAAGCATATCCAAAACTTATGCAGCAATGGATAATTGCTAAGTTGATCATCAGGAAATGATTATAGACATGGAAGGTATGATCCCTAACAAAAGAAATTATGTTTTGATTGACCTTGTTTCAAATTTTAGTTACAAAAGTCTCATTGTTTTTTAGAAATGTGCACTAAAGAAGGAAGAACATAATGAGTCTAACTAGTTCAACTAGTCACAGGAACAAAAAAAAGAGGTGAGCATTGGGTGAATGCTTGCCCAATCGAGTTAAATAGGATGCCAATAGTGGAAAACCTCAATGTGCTACCATTGGGAGAATATAATGTATTGTTGGGCATGGATTAGTTATATGTGAATCAAACCAAGGTAGCTTGTTTTGAGAAAACCATTAAATGCTTGGATGAAGTTGGAGACCTTAGAGTATTACGTGGAAAACTGAAACCTAACTCTGTGAGACAAATTTCGGCCAAGAAAAGTTCCAAGAAGGGATGTATTTTATTTGCTATGAAAATATCTGGAAATGTTGAAGCTAGTTACAGTGCTCAGAATAATGGCAGTGATATCCTAAGGAAGTGCCCTATTTTAAATTAGTTCTCAAATGTGTTCCCTAAAGAAATTCTTAGTTTTCATCCTCACCAAGAAGTAAACCTTTCTATAGGGTTAATGCCAAGAGCATCTCCAGCATCCAAATCTTTATATAGAATGAGCACTCCAAAATTAGTTGAGTTGAAGCTACAACTCAAGGAGATGTTGGACAAGGGATACATAAGGTCAAGTGTGTCTCCATGGGGAGCACCAATTTTGTTTGTTAAGAATAAGGATGGCACACTTAGGTTGTGCATTGATTACTGACAATTAAATAAAGTGACCATCAAGAACAAGTATCCATTGTCCCGAATCAATGATTTATTCGACTAGCTGAAAGGAGCAGTAGTTGTTTCCAAAATTGATCTGAGATCAGGCTATCATCAAGTGCGTATAAAGGATGATGATATCCATAAATAATAACATGGAAGTGCCTTTTGGGCTTACTAATGCACTTGTAACCTTTATGTTCCTTATGAATGACGTACTATGCCCCTATCTAGATAAGTTTGTCATAGTCTTCGTTGATTACATTTTTGTCTATTTAAAGACCAAGGAGGAGAATGAAGAATACATATCCACATTACTACAATTGCTAAGAGAGCATAAGATTCATGCAAATATTAGTAAGTGCAACTGAGTTGCAATGCAGTAGTGGGAAACACGATGCAACATAATGAGAGGAGGTGCAGTTTGGATGCATGTTGGGAGATAGGACCAGCAGCAACACGGATGCAGCAAGAGGAATCAGTGGGATTGATGCAGTCAGACACTGAAGAGCACATAGGTGCAAATTTTTCAGTCGACAGAGGCAATAGCAGTCAGAGACTTTGATGACAGATGCATCATACTGATTTAGGTTGTATATTTTTTGTTTCTGGAGTTGCTGCAGCGACAACACTTGAGAGAAGTGATGCATGCAGAATATTCCAAAGGTTCAGGATCGGGTTCGAGTTGAATGCCTTTCTCGTTGAGAGGGAGTGTTCAAAATAGCAACAAGAAATGCTAAAAATAGCATTACTATAAATAGCATTTTAGGATATACTCCAACTCTGTTGGAAATAGAAAAAAATAGAAATGCTAAAAATATCATTGCTATAAATAACATTTCGGGATATATTCCAATTTTAATTTGTCCCTGAATTAAAATTGAGAATTAAAATTTGAATTTAGACTCACTAGTTGTTTTAAAAATAATTAATTAATTCATCTTGAGTTAATTAGTTGGAGAAAATCAAACATGAAGTCTTTGTGAAGACATGAAACATTTATCCCTTTGATTGAGGAAGTTATCCCTTAATTAAGGAGATAAGGGTGAGTTGTATTTGAGTTATAATTATTTATATCAGTTAACTGAGTTAAGTACAGTTAGATTAGTTTCAAACAGTTTGTGGAACTAATTGTGAGTTCAGTGAGTTAATGCATGCATGCATGCAACTAGTGTTCTCCAGATAACTGAATATTCTCTCATAAATAACTCATGCATGTCAGTTCAAATAGAGACCCAGTTGAGATTAAAGGAAGGGACAATGTACTATCAGTTGGAGGATTTTTCCTATAAAGGAAACTCATCCATGCAAAAGGAATTAACTCCTTCAGGATTGCGCAGTTACTACAGAAGTCAATGTTGTGTGTGAGATGAGAATCACACAGGTTGCAGCTGGACGACCCAGGAGAAACTGCGCAAGGAAATAGGAGGCTTGGAGGACTGAAGGAAGGCACAGGTGTTGTCTATTCTTTCTATGAGCAGAAATGAGGGATTGTACTAAGAGCTGGAAAGCTTGTGAGCTAAAGCTTTGTGTAATCCGGAGATATTTCCACTTGTATGATAATACAGAGATCGGGGTTTTTAGCTGAGGCTTTCCCCAGAGTATTCTTCTGTGTTCATGTGTGATTGATTTCTCATTCTTTGTTATGTGTGTTCTATTTGATCTTGCTCAAGATCGATTAAGCTTCCGCAAGTTTGTTTGTAGAAGTAGATCAAGTATTTTGCTTTACTACATTGCATTATCAGGTGATCTACAGTGGGAATTTCTACATGGTATCAGAGCCAAGTTGATCAAAGCAGAGAACAATATACAAAGAAGGGAGAAGTTCGAAGTTTGAAGTTCCTGATTATAGAAATCGAATTCTTATCACATCTCAAATTTCACCAATGGCGTTCAACGGTTTGAGACTCGAGTATGCCATGGATGGCAGCTCGAATTATATAGCGTAGAAGGATCGCATGGAAGTGGTATTAGAGGAGAATGGTTTGAAGGACTTCATTGATCAAGAAGTCCCTAAGCCAGCAGCTGCTAATGCCCAAGAATTGGCGGAATGGAAGAAATGTGTGGCTAGAGCGAGGAGGATTCTTCTGGAGGGAGTTCGAGACCACATTGTCTCGAGTCTCCATGGGAAGGAGACACCATTTTCAATGTGGAAAACATTGAAGGATCTATATCAGAACAACAGTGATCAGAGGAAGTTGGTGCTGAAAGACAAGCTTCAAAAAATCAAGTGTGAAAAGGGCGACACGATCTCTACATATCTGAATAAGCTCACCACCTGCAAGGATGAACTTGGAAGTGTAGGAATCATGACAACCGATGATGACATGGTGAGTCTTTCTCTCCTCGGTCTTCCTAAGAGCTGACATAGCTACCAAGACTCAGTAAATGGAAGAGAGAAACTGCCAGATTGGGAACGATTGTGGTCAGATCTGATGTAGGAGGAGATCAGGAGAAGCACCAGAGATGGTTCTTCATCCAAGGAGGATGAAAAAAAATGTGCCTTAGCGAGTAAGGCAAAGAAAGGGAAGGAGAAGGATTCTCGTCCCAAATCGAGTTCTTCCCATGGTGGGAAGAAGGTTGACAAATCTAAACTGAGATGCTTTAATTGTCATGTGGGCCATTATGCAACTAATTGTCCATTGAAGAAATCCAAGAAGGGATCCTCGGAAGGATCTGAAGGTGAGGCATTGACCTCTCAGTTCGAATTGGATTTTACCCTCATCGCATGCATGGTTTCATCGATGATGGGTTGTGGTTGGTTTCTTGACAATGGAACCTCATTCCACATGACCGGCAATAAGATTTTGTTCAGTACATTGGAGGAGAAAGACCTCTAGATGCACATAGAGATGGGTAATGATGAAAAGTATAGTGTTTCAGGAGTGGGCATGGTTGCTTTTCAGAGGGAGCTTGGAGCTTCTATCACCTTGACAGATGTGAAGTATGTGCCTGGACTAAAGAAGAACTTGGTATCGATTGTGATGGTGGAGGACAAAGGCTACGATGTTGTCTTCAGTAAGGGAAAGGTTTTCCTTAGACACATCACCACGGGTCAGGTGAAACAGATCGGTTCACGGGTACAAAACCTGTATGCTCTTGAGGTTCAAGATGCATGCAAGGCCTTGAGGAGCAAGGCAACTGTTAGAGACTTGGTGGTTGAGAGGGAGAGTACATTACCTCTCAACATGCAGCACCAGAAGAAGTCTCAGTAAATTGTGGAGGAGCCACAAGTTGTGAAGCATCTTTAGGAGGTTGTGGAGCAGCCACAATTGGAGAAGCCGAGAGGAGACCGAGTGGAGGCATCCACTCATGCAGAGACCTCCAGTAGGAGGAAATTTCGAGCCAAGTGGGTAGAGGGATCACATGCAGCCATACCTCCAGGTGTGAGGTGGGGCGATGTGAAGTGATAGTCTCAAAAGGTGAAATAGGGGCAGGATCCTTGAGGTACCCAACCTCTTTGATTATACCTTGCTACAGGAGCCCCGACGAGGAGTAGCAGGACTGGCTGAGTGGGTAGAGACAGATGCAGATGGAGCGGCAGAGGGAGCTTCAGCATCAAAGGGTGTTTCTAGCCCAACAGGGAGGTCAGTTGGGAGATCAGTTACTGAGTTGCAATGCAGCAGTGGGCAGCTCGATGCAACATGATGAGAGGAGGTGCAGTGTGGATTCATGTTGGGAGATATGACCAGCAACAACACGGATGTAGAAAGAGGAACCAATGGGATTGATGCAATCAGAGATCAAAGTGACAGAGGCTAGAGAAGTTAGATACTAAAGAGCATAGAGGTGCAGAGTTTTCAGTCGACAGAGGCAATAACAGTCAGAGACTTTGATGACAGATGCATCATACTGATTCAGGTTGTATATTTTTTGTTTCTGGAGTTGCTACAGCAACAAAACTTGAGAGAAGTGTTGCATGCAGAACATTCCAAAGGTTCAAGATCGGGTTCGAGTTGAATGCCTTTCTTGTTGAGAGGGAGTGTTGCAAATAGAAACAAGAAATGCTAAAATAACATTGCTATAAATAGCATTTCAGGATATGCTCCAACTCTGTTGGAAATAGCAAAAAATAGAAATGCTAAAAATAGCATTTCGGAATATATTCCAATTTTAATTTGTCCCTAAATTAAAATTCGAATTTAGTCTCACTAGTTGTTTGAAAAATAATTAATTAATTCATCTTCAGTTAATTAGTTGGAGAAAATCAAACATGAAGTCTTTATGAAGACATGCAACAGTTATCCCTTTGATTGAGGAAGTTATCCCTTAATTAAGGAGATAAGCATGAGTTGTATTTGAATTGTAATTAGTTAGCTCAGTTAACTTAGTTAAGTACAGTTAGATTAGTTCCAAACAGTTTGTGGAACTAATTGAGAGTTCAGTGAGTTAATGCATGCATGCATGCAACTAGTGTTCTCTAGATAACTAAATATTCTCTCATAAATAACTCATGCATTTCAGTTCAGACAGAGACCCAATTGAGATTAAAGGAAGGGACAGTGTACTATCAGTTGGAGGATTTTTCCTATAAAGGAAACTCATCCATGCAGAAGGAATTAACTCCTTCAGGATTACACGGTTACTACAGAGGTCAATGTTGTGTGTGAGGTGAGAATCACACAGGTTGCAGCTAGAGGACCCAGGAGAAACTGCGCAAGGAAATAGGAGGCTTGGAGGACTGAAGGAAGGCACATGTGTTGTCTATTCTGTCTATGAGCTGCATTGAGGGATTGTACTGAGATTTGGATAGCTTGTGAGCTAAAGCTTTGTGTAATCCAGAGATATTTCCACTTGTATGATAATACAGAGATCGGGGTTTTTAGCTGAGGCTTTCCCTAGAGTATTCTTCTCTGTTCATGTGTGATTTATTTCTCATCCTCTGTTATATGTGTTCTATTTGATCTTGCTCAAAATCGATTAAGCTTCCGCAAGTTTTTTTGTAGAAGTAGATCAAGTATTTTGCTTTAGTACATTGCATTATCAGGTGATCTATAGTGGGAATTTCTACAAAACTTTCATCAAGGAGATATTTAGATTAAATGGATTTCCTAAGAAAAATATCTCATATAGAGATTCCAAATTCACTTCAAATTTCTTGAGAGAGCTATTTGCAGGGTTGGGAACTAAACTGGGATTTAACACAACATATCATCCACAAACTGATGGGAAAACAGAAAGGACAAACAAAATTATTGAGGACAAGTTAAGGATGTATGTAATGCACCAACCAAGGAAGTGGGAAGAATACCTTCCACTCATAGAGTTTTCATACAATAATCAATATCAAGAATAATTGAAAATGAGTATTTGAAGTGTTTTATGGCAGGAGTTATAACACTCATATCAGCTAGAGCGATCGAGTAAATAGGGTACTTATTGGACCTAATATGTTGAAGGACATGCAGCAAGAAATAAAAACCATCATAAGAAATTTAAGGGTGGTGTATGATAGGAAGAAATGCTATGCATACCAACATAGAGAGCACAAAGAGTTCCAAGTAGGTAAACATGTATTCCTGCAAGTTATACCCAAGAATAGCTCCTTGAAATTTGGGTCTTGCACCAATATGGCACCATAGTTTTATGGGCCATTTGAAGTCCTTGAAAGGATAGGGCAAGTGGCATATAGGTTGGATTTGCCACCATCAACTAGAGTGCATGATGCTTTCCATGTTTCATTGCTTAAATCATATGTCCAGGATGTTAATCATGTGATTGATTAGTGTGTGTTACATGTAGAACTAGAGGGAGAATTCCAATCAGAACCTCTATGCATCATGGATCAGAGGTAGCTCACGCTTTAGAATCGAGCAATGGAGAAATTCAAATTGTAGTGGAGGCACTTCAGGCCCAAGGAAGAAACGTGGGAAATGGATGACCAAATGTGGGCAGCATATCTTTCTTATTTGTTGAGTAAGGAACATGTAAATATAATGTAAATGATATACAAAGTTGTGTATAAATCTACATAATCAGAAGTGCTTGGTCTAGAGCATGTTTTGTTGTATATGGTTATTAAACATTGAGGGAGTGTTCCCCCGAAGGGTGAGGGAGCTGTGACATCCCCTGGTTAATATTTTCCCTTTTTTGAATAAATAATTAATTAAAGGCAGAGAAAAGGGACACGGATTTCGATTGCTTGAGGAATGAGTTGTTTCAAATAACAGTCTTGGTTGGATGAGTTGTTTTAAATGGGTTGATTTTTCATTAAATTTAGCTAAAAAAGACAAGGATAAGCCTAGGTGTCCTTTGAAATCCAACCATAAGCAAGAAAAGGACACAAATTTAAGGAGAGGCATGGCATACATTTGCTAGTGGTTGAATGGCAACAATTAGTCGGTTTTGGGGCATTCTTACGAAATGACCTGATATGCATATACATTAGGAGAGGGGGGGCACTCTCATTCTCACCCGCGGAGACAGTGGAAGAGAATTCACAGTGAAGTGCAATGCAAGAAAAAAAATTCCTCCCAAGGGGGAGGTGAAACATAGAGAGAGAGCATTGACTAGACTTCTCAATAACCAAGTTCTAGAGAGATTAAACCAATTGAAGAACCCTCACAAAGGTTGGTTGGGTTAAAATTATTATAAAGAGCAGTGGCTTGCTTGTGAGGTTGAAGAACCCATTGGGAGCTTGTGGATTGATGAACTTATAGGCTTGGAAGAGTCACTCAGGTGCTTATGAGGGTTGTTGAACCACTAGGAGTTCCCTTGGGATTGGAGCTCTGGTGCTTGACTCACTGATGAACCACCTAGAGAGGTGAATTCTTACCCATCAATAGTATATCCACTGATGAAACTCCCCTTCCATAGCTGGAAAATATGAGATAAAGCAAGGGATGTAAGTAACACAGTTTCTGTTATTTAAGTATAAATTATTTTTTATTAAGTGTCTGATATATATATATATATATATATATATATATATATATAACAAGAAAAGCAATAGAACATTTGATTAGTGGGCATTGAGATTTTTCTCTATAACGCTATTTGTTGTGTCAAGGTGTTATTTTTTTAAGGAAAACCTTGTTTCAAAATATAATATATGCTTCTCTAAATCCATGGACAATATTTATAGTAAACCTATTGGTCTAGACTGGTGAATCTAACCTACGAGGATATTGTTATACATTCGCCAATGTGGCATAATTGTGCAACATTGCAAGATAGTTAATTGTACATTCACATGGAGATCTATGCGGACCACTTGGTTTGCATGCCTTGTGTAGGACATGGAGGAGAAGAAAGAAGGTGAGTGGGCCTTACCTTTGTCATAGAATTGCATGGATATATTTTCGACATGTGAGATGGGAAGTGTATTTGTTTTCTTGAGAGGTGAGGAGTGTAAAGACTTGACCGATAATGTTAGTAGCAATTGATTGAGATAGACTTAATGGGGAACCAAAAGCTATATTAGATGGCATTGTTGTAGCTAATGAGAAAATGTGAGGGGATTGCACGACTGAATTGGTGACTCATACAAGGGTTGTACGAGTTCCAGATCTCTTTATGGCCTTAGGTATGAAGTGGTTAGTGGAGTTGCTAGATGGACTTCACATGATCGACTTCATGATGGATTTCACTAGCGAACACAATAGTTGTGGTTGAGAAACGTGATGAGAATGCACACATAAATAACTATTGTCTACATGAGGATGTTCATTCTAAAGAAATGTGCATGACGGTCAGATTAGCTACCTAACCGACATAGATCTTGGGGACTATCAGTGCATTGAGAAATGATAGATTTGTGTTTGAGTAAGGCAACAGAGTTCACAAGTGGCTAATCCCTTAAACACTATTGATGGCAGTTGTGATTTGAGATATTGTGAACAAATGGCAATGAAGATTGTTGTGACATGTTATGATTGATTATTCAAGGTTTCCCATGCAAAGGGAGACGTTGGATAGGACATATTTTGGCTTCTTGGAAATGATTTTTTGCATTGTGCTTCACTTGGTGACTTGATAGTTCAAACCTATCGATTAGAGTTTGTGATGAAGATGACAACAATTTTGAGTGGGGGGGACTGTCAAACCCTCGTTGATACAACACAACTATTAGGGGCGCATTCCAATGGACGCACCACATGAAGTTTAGATTTGTTGTTAAGTGTGCATGCGTGATTGAGGCCTTAGTTGACTAACTCGCATGAAATTGAGGGTTACTCACCCGAACACATGTTGCGACATATCGGCTGATGGTGTTGGCATATGGTTGAGTGGGCATTGGAGCCATTGGACGAGAGTGTCTGCATTCGGGACTATGTTAGCTCGGGCACATGTACATTGGTGTCGGGTAACATGGTTATATAAGGAGAGAGTTACGAGTGAACCCAAATCCCTAAGTTCACGTATGCGATATGTGCGGGTCGGCCCGATGATGGAGAAACGTATGTGGTAAAACAAATGTATTTAGAGAGAGATCGCACGTAGAGTTGCAAAGAGAGATCACGACCGCAGGTTGAGCTGTACGTAGCAGTTTAGCATGAGATACAATGTGGTGTGGCCATGCCTTGGCAATAAGTCGTGTGGGCTGGAAAATTCTTAGGGTTTTCTCAGTTGATCGTGAGGCGTGCCAGCAAGTGTGTTTCCATGTGCAACGGTGTAGAGTTGTGCAACGTGCAATGAAAGAATATGTGCATGTAGCATTGTGAGATATCGCAGAGAGAAATCACATCATAGTTGTAGAGGAAGATCGCACAATCGAGATGTGTCATATTGCGGGTTGAATTGAATGAATTTTAATCTCGTCCACGAGACCCAGCGCTCTAAGCGACCTTTTTTTTCAAATGAAAAAAACTTTCATTCTTCATTAATCAAATAAGAAATTACATATGGCTTTATAGACGGCAGAAACCAAAGAAAAGTAGGCAAATCATTGAATCAGATCAAAGAAGCAGAGAGGAAATCACTACGAACCAACACTGGTAGCACCAGAAAAAGATAGAGAAGGCCAAGACAGAGGAGAAAAGATAGATCAGTCTAAGAAACAAAGGCATCCCCAAAAGAAAACAAAACAGAGGATCAGAAAGTGAAGGAGCCAGCTTCCTGTACAATGCCATCAACCCGGAGCTCAAAAAACATAAAACCAGGACAGAGAGTGATCCCTCTCTTAGATAGAACATCAATGACCAAATTTTTCTCTCTGTACACATGCATGAAGGAGATATCAGAGAAGGAGGAACGAAGAGCCTTGATGTTGACCATCCAATGGTGAAGTGAAGGAACCTCCAAGGAGTTCCGCCCCTGTAGCCAATCTATGACCACCTTAGAGTCTCCAACAACCCTAAAGGAATCAATGGCAAGCCACACCGCATTCTGGAGAATTCCCCACAGTGCCACTATCTCAGCCCGACTATTAGTTCCTCTGCCACCATTCCAAAAGAAATGATATTCCCTACTAGGGAAGAGACAGATAAGAGCCCCGCATCCACATGAACCATCAACAGAGGCCCCATTGAAGAAGGCCAAAGGAAAATGATCACCCAAATCCCTAAATAGAATAGAGCGTCGTGGAGATGAGGGGAACCACAGACCAATTTCTGAAAAATGGAAGACAATTTTAACGCTGGTATATTAGCAATCATAGAAAACATTCTAAAAATAAGAGACGTTTTTGGAACGCTAGATACCCCAAAAAATATATAAGGGCAGAGCACAGAATGGCCTCTCTTCCAATTTCCAGTATAATAGGCAAATCCAAGATGGAAGACCAAATCCTATTGACCCTGATTTCTAGTAAAACTGCCACTTGATCCAAGATAGACTTCGCATGTGGGCATCCTAGAAACAAATGTGTGATATCCTCAAAACCAGAGCAACAAAAATGGCATCGGCCCAGCCCGTTATAGCCCTTTTTCATCAAAATTTTCCAAGTCAGAATGTGATTGAAAAGAGCCAACCAAGAAAAGCACTTGGTCTTCAAGGGAGCTTACCATCTCCGCAGATCAACAGTCCACTCGTCGTTAGGGCAGGAACAAGGGGAACTGAGATGTATGTATACATTTCTCTAACAACAAGATTTCCATCAGCGACACGTCTACCCTAGACAAGAGAATCAGACCTCTCAAATAGCACGATCCCTGCCTCGATGAGTTTCAGCCTATAGGACTCCCATTCGACTTCAAAAGCCACGTTGAGACCCAAATCCCAAGAATGAGGCCAAGCAGAGGAGGGAAGTTGATTAGGGAATCGATGCTTAAGATCACCAAGATGGTGAATACCCATATGGTGAAGGGAGAGGATGATTTGTGGGGATAGAGTATGATCACCAAACATGCCTTTAATAGCATCTAGTCCAATAAGGATCTTGTCACCGTTACCTACAAGCCACCTGAGGTTTCCACAAAACCAAGATCTAGTAGCCATCAAGCTGCTCCAAATATATGATTTCCTCCACTTGAATGGGGCTCCCGCAACAACCCATTCTTCCAAACTTTGTTGCAAGAGGTATTTATCGAGGATGATCTGACTCCAAATACCCTGCTCATTAAAAACCCTCCAAAGATTACAAGTGAGAAGAGCCAGATTGAAACGTTTCATATCCCTCATACCCCACCCACCAGCATCTAAAGGGCGAGTGATTGAATCCAGCTTGACCAGGTGAATTTTTCTAGAAGTTCTTGTTCTGGACCACAGAAACTTGGCAATAATAGCATTAATTCTGTTGATTATTGTCGAAGGCACAAGAAAAAGGTGCATCCAAAACATGGAGATGCCTTGAAGGACTGATTTTATCATGATCACCCTTCCTCCAAGGGTCAACCACCTATGATCCCATTGAGACAACTTCTTCTGGATTTTAATAACCAACCACTCCCAGTCCAAAATCCTATAGTTGCCAGGCTTGAGGAAACAACCCAAATATTTGAAACCAGAGGATAGAGAAATAGTTTTAATCCCAAATAGGGTTGCAATTTGTTGGCTGACCACTACATCCTTCCCATCAATCCCGCTTGTGCATGTTTTGTTTGGTTTCAAGTATAGGTACCTTCCTGTATCCCGCTTGTGTGTATGCCCAACTTGATACAAAGAGGCATATGGTCAGAATTCATCTCAATAGGACACGCCTCAATATTGAACTCTAACAAATTGCAAACAAAGCTCTGAGAACATATTACATAGTCCACCACACTTTGACCATTGTATGTTTTACATGTGATGCCCCCAGATGTTGGCCAAGCTTTCATGCCATTGCAAATTACCATGTCATATAGGCTACATAAGCCTAGCAACTCAGCGCCAAAGTGTGACACACTCCCATTCCCATCCTGGGAAGTCCTTTTCCACATGTGCTCTTCATTCTCTTCTAACCAAAGAGGATTGTTGTCCAAATTATCATCACTTCCCAACTGAATACACTGATTGTTTGTCATCCTGGCATTAAAATCACCGATTAGAACTATTTCTCCTAAGCTCCTGAAAGCAGAAATATCTCTTTTTAAAGCAACATAAGGGTCTTCTTTATCTAACTTTGTCTTCTTGTAGAACTTCGAGTTTTGTGGGGCAAAGTAACACGCTGCCAATCTGAATGTTACTTTGTTGTCTCTTATATTTAGCCATATAAATTTCTTATTTGGATCCACTTTCACTATTCCACTCCACCCATCCCTTATTAGAATGATGATCCCTCCATGTCCTTCCCTGTACTAGTCTCTTCGTTCCACACTGAAATTTTATTGTACCCTTCGAATTCTGGAACCCTGCAGCCCTCATGCTCATGGGTTTTCGTAAGGATAATGATGTCTTTCCCTTATGCTATGGGCCCCAATCCCGGTCCTCTCCTCCATGGGTAGCCTCTACAATTCCAACTCATCATGTTTAGATACTCCCAGGGAGCTCAGCATCCCTATTTTTTATTTGTTAAGAATTTGCTGACTTGGGCTTTCCCATTTTTCAGCCACGCCAATTTTCCAGCTTCTCTGTTGATTTCACTCTATCCCATTCCCTCCTTTTCTCGTCTTTTTGTTCAAGTGTCAATTCATCATCTCGGTAAATATGGGTGCCTTTGAGTAGCACCCTATTCTTTAGGATATCCGAATTGTCTTCTATGCCCCTTAATGAAACTCTAACATGCCTATCCCTTCCATTTTCTTCTTTTCTACCAATCCTATTTGCTTGTTGAATATAACTTGTCTAGTTAAACTTTTCCTTGAGAAAATCCCTTGCTAGAATATTTGTTCTTTCTTTTTCTCCATAGTCTTTCAAGCCTTTGATAATGATGTTTGTGGCCTTGTCTTGCCTATCTTTTTCTTCTCTTATTTGTCTCTTGATTTGTCTCTCAATGGTTTCTTTTTGCTCAACTAACTGTTCCTTTACCACCTATCCCAAGATTTAGCTTCTTCTATTTGTTGCTTTAGTTTGTTTTCTCTCATTTCTATGATTGCAATTGTTGATTGAAACTCTTCAATATGATTTTCTTTGCAAATTTTACCTGTCTTGTGTCTTTGTCTTCTACTACCTTTGTTTTCTCTACCTCTTGTTTCAGTGTGATCAACTCTTGTTGCCCTCTTTCCATACTATTTTGTAAGCTTATTACATGCTCTTAGAGAATCCTGTTTTCCCTTTCCATATTTTGACTAGTTTCCAAAATTTATCTTCATTTGAGTTCTTCCTGCTGGCCCTTTAACTCAATATACTCGATCCTTTTTTCATGCTCATGAGTTCGCTTACATAGAGCTTTGACGACCACAATAGCAGAAAGGTTGTGGGGTTGTATGTGTCCTTACTGCTCTCTTCTTTGTTTGTTGGAATAGCTTCAATTTCACCTTGCTTTGGCCTGGGTTTATCTTGTTTTGATATGACCTCTTTATTTTTGCTAATACCCACAACTTGATTTCCCTGCTTTTCTCCTAACCAATGCATTTTCGCAGTGACAATTGTATTGTTTTTCACTGTTTTTGGTAAGATCCAAGTGAGTTTTTTTTTATTGTCTCATCTTTTTGGCCTGCCTGTGCCGTAAAATCCTTTGTACTGCTTTGCATTCACATAAATCAGTCTCCCATTTGTGCCAAAAGCATTGGCTTGAGACAATTCTGGGAGACAGGGATTCTAGTTCCCACTTAGATTCTCTGCAATAATTTTGGAATAGGGCTCCCTAACTCCTCCTGAGATTTGGGTATTGTGATTCCAAGGTGTGCACCAGCCTTCCTCCAGAAGCCTCCTTAGTGCTAAACTCAGTGTTTGCATTTGATAACCACCTGCCATATCCCACCTGTTTGGAGTACTTTTTTGTAACTGTTGGGCATGGAGCATGATTATTTAGAGGTCTTTGTTTCAGCCGGATGTATACCCCAGGAAGATTGTACACCCCTCCACGCAGGGGGGTGCAGGGGGGATTTGTCCCCCCCGCGGGGGTTCTGGGAGGTCCGGGGGCCAGCGGTTCCCGGGCGGGGGTTTCGGGGGCAACGCCCCCAAAGCTAAAAACAGATGTAAAATTGCCTTGTAAAAGTATAGTAATTTCTAGTCAATCTGGGTTGTTCATTAGGTGGATGATCTGACAGTAGAACTCATGTTTAGTTTAGGGTTTTTTGCCCTAGAAGGAAACCCCTCTCTTTGTATGAGGGTATTGTATTGAGGATGTGTAATAGATGTGTATTCTCAGAGCGAGAAACAGAGAGGCAAGACTGTGAGAGAAAACAAAGGATCTTACAGTGGATTTGTTGTAGGTTGTGTCTCTTCATTTTGCTGGATAATAAAAAGGAAGGACTAGCTGTTCGAGGTGGACGTAGCCCAAACTAGGTGAACCACGTATATTTGTGTCTCTTTGGTTTTATGTGTTTGTGTTTTTCCGCATATTATATGTCTTGCATTTCTCTGTCATATATAATATTTTTCTAACAGTAACTCTACGTTTCCTGGGTATATACTTTCCACCAAAACTTGTGTTTTCTCTACATTGGCCCCCTTGTCCCCATTTCCAGTTGTTTTAAAAATATCCTTTTCGGTTGCAAGTGGCTTAATCACAGTTTAAGAGACCCAATTTTGAAACAATTTTGTTTTTCTTGCCTTTAAACACAGGGATCGGACATAAACAAATAAGCTTAAAAGACAAAAGGGGAGATATGGGTTTGACCTCAGCTTCCCGTGGGTTCGACATGAGCTTCTACTATCAGTTTCTCATATGCTACCTGGATGCCTGGGTCTACTACTCGTTGTGTTACTGTTTCCTTTCTTTCCGTTGTTTCGGTGTTTGTTGTCCATTGTTCCCTAGATGCCATATGCTTGTTGTCTATTATTTATGATGCTCGTTGCCCACTATTTCACTACCTTTGCCACTACTTCATTATCTGCTATCCATTGTTTCATTGTTTTTGTTGTCTCACTGTTTCACTACCTTTGCCACTGCTTCATTGTCTGATATCCATTGTTTCACTATCCGCTCTGTTGTTTCATTGTTTCCACGTACTTTTGGTTGTTTTCAATTACAGAGTAAAATACAAATACAGTGGTACTTGAACATTGACCACTCATCAATTCATAGTAACAAAATTCTATTACTAAGATCAAATGTAATGACAAAAGTCTATTACTGAGATCGAATGTAATAATACAGTGAATTTACATAATTTTACAATTGGCATTAAGCAAGGTTGCTCCTTTTATCATATTTTTGTTCAACGTTATAGAGATGAAAAAGAAGATTCTAAATGTTGTTTTTGTTGATATTAGAAAATCCCTTTAAGTTGGGCCTAGAGGAAAGTTATGGAAGGCTAGAAGAAATATATATTCTTCTCAATCTTTGTAGGTTTATGATTAGGATCTACAAAAGGATATTACTAAGATGAAAGGAAATAACATATAGTTAATTGTCATAATTTTAATAATAATATTTTGCAGTCTATGTGGTCTTGAATAGATGTGATTGGATGTGTTGTTAAGGCACTCCTAGATGTTAAGTTACAGGTTCAATTATCTACTTTATTCGGGTGTTATTCTTGGACATGACCATGATATAGCCTCATTGTTTCTGAACTTTAAAAAAATGGCATTATGAAAAGGTGCCCCTTTTAACCCACACTTTTTGAGTAGTGTTTAGAATAAGAGGGATGCATTGGTATTAAGGTAACTATAGAATCAATAAGATAACCAATGTAGCTTGGAAATATTATGATATTGTAAATATAGGTAAAAATATTGAGCTCTAAAATAAGATATGGAAAAAAAAACAATACTTCAATTATTCTACTTTTTTCATATTACTATGATGTTTGGAATGAAACATTTTTCTTGAGAGAATAAAATTAAACAAATATAAAAATGTTTTATAACTTATAATTTTAAAACCAAATTTAACACTCCTAGCCCAAATCTCGTGATTGAAGTAGCATGCATCACCTTTTTTATTATTGGTGAGGGATTCTTGACACCATGTGTACAGATATCATTGTTGCCTCACAAGTCCTTTTAATCGATATTGATCATCATAATGTAGTGAAGGAAAGCATATGCAAAATGATTGTTAGGTGATTAGGGAGATATAGATTGTCACCATAATTTCGCGAAAATAGTTGCTGGCTTAGTTCCATTTGCTTCTGGAGGGCAAGCTCCTGCCCATATCGTAAGTGAAGCCCCAGCTCCCACTGTCTAGGTGGTCCAGGCCTCACTCGATGAGGCTTTGAAGTTTTCCGAAAGTGCCCTAATCTGCCGATTCAATGGTTTTTGGCCGCGGTTGACAGCTCTCCACAATTGGATCTCGGAGGTATGGAAGCCTGTCATTTCTGATGAAATTAATATCTACCCCTGTGCTAGGGGTTTCTTTATAGTAGATTTTGAAAATCCTGAAAGCAGACAATGTATTCTAGATTTCGGCCCTTGGTTTTGGGAAAACTCAGGCCTATTCATGAAGCCATGGAACCCATCATTTGATCCCTCAACAACAGTCATAACCTCAGCACCAATTTGGGTGAGATTGCCAAGCCTACCCTTGCATCTCTGGAATCTCTTCTCGCTAAAAGCCATTGGAAATGCAATTGGGAAATTTTACTGCAGGTGTCCAGTGTTGGAAATAATACTGAGAGGGGGGGTGAATCAGTATTATCAGATCAGATAAAACTTTTCAATTTCATACTCAGAAACATATACGCGACTTCAGTTAAGTGAACCCGCGTGTACACGCGACTGTGTCTAAAGCAACTAGCGTATATGCAGAGATCTTATGATTCAGTTAATCTTATCTTCAGTAAATGCATCAGGATATTATTAAGCATATTAACAGTAAACAGGTGCAGTATAACAGAATAGATCATCACACAAAAGCCACACACATGAACACCATGATATAAGGTGGAAACCCAATGTGGGTGAAAACCACCTGCTGCAATTTGTCTCTTTCTTCTTTAATGAGAAACTTCTTTTACAATGTACTGGTGCAGTCCTTTACCAGCACGCAGGCTACAACCTGCAGAGGGCTACAACCCTCTCTCGTTTTCCAACTACTTTTGGAAGGGAGCTACAACCCCCTCAGCTCTTGTACTAGCTGATCCATTTACTAGTACGTAGGTGCTGACCCTACAACCTTCAGGGACCACGTTTCATACATTTTCATACTGGATCCAAGAGTACAAAGCAAACATTACCGCAATACAATCATCAACTTATACTTGCATCATAATTCATTAAACAACCCAATACCGAATCACTGAAACCCTGTCATCAAGAACACAGAACCCAAACCAGAATCTAGAACTCTGCAACAACCACCAGAATCAGCAGCAACCTGAAATATTAACACTTATCATGCATACGCTACTTCACTGTACCAAAACCGCGTGTATACGCGCTTTCTCCAAAGGCAACCCGCGTGCAGATCTAGAAATGATTACTTCTGCCTTTGCTGTCAGATCCGACCCTTGCCAAGCGTCCCGAACAGATAACCAGCAATACCAGATCTTCTCACTGCGTCAGACACCCACAATCCATACTCCTTTGCCTAGTGATCTTCTCCTTATATAGCCTTAGGCCTTGTTCAATACCAAGAGCCAAAACCATAGAAACACAATACCATCAACCTCGAAACTAGGGATCAACACGTCCGTCGAGACATAATGGTCCGAAACCATAGGCACAACTTCCAAGGACTAACCGCCATGGACCAAAGGTACTTTTCCACATACACGCGCTTTTTCTGAAGCCAACCTGCGTGTACACGCGACTTGGTCTTAACAAACCTGCGTGTATGAACTTCCTTGGCAAGCTGTACTAGGATCTGTCTTCTGATTAAGTTGCCATCTCCTGTACCAACTTCTAAGCATCTGTACCAACCTCTGAGTGAGTTGCCATCAAGGACAACACTTGAATCATAATGCCAACAATCTCCCCCTTTGGACTTGATGGCAACCACCACACCAAGTCACTCACTCTCCCCCTTTGACATCAAGGGCAAAGGGTGGACCAAGATATTCTCTTCTTTGGTATACCCTCTCCTGTCCATACTGCTGTCCATACTCCCCCTGAGTACATGCTGAAATCTCCAAATGTGCTCCCCCTTTGTGTATGCCAAAGTGTACCAATCTATCCATCCTGCTCTTGCTGAATTGTGCTGTTCATGCTCCCCTTGACTGTAGGCAAGATCTGCAAAAGATGTTCTTCAAGAAGAACAAAGACTTATACATCATAGAAGACCTTCCTATCACCAAAGACTCAATACATACATTCATCACCCAACCTAGTGGGGATATACCAATATTGACTCATCCACCTAACCATGTGGAGATACATTAAGAGTTTACTCATGACAATACATAAACATTTCATCATTCATCCCAGGCATAGTGGGGAAACCAACATAGGCCGTTACATGACCTTGACATCATAAAAGAGATACATGACATAGTGATGAAATATCTAGACCAAGACTTATGAAAGCCACCAACAGCATCATGATCTGTACCATAAGCATCAGCCTGCAATACCATTCCTAAACAGTAAGATGTATCATTTAGCTTCATAGACTTTATCAACACCTTCTAACCATAATGCCAACAATGCATTATTTGAAGAATATTCTCCCCCTGAGTGAAAGCCAACCATGTCTGCACCATTTCCTGAGTCTGTTCTGCTCCCCCTGAGCCTGAGCCAACCATGACTGAACCTGGGTCTGTTCTGCTGCCCTTTCTCCATATACGCGACTTTGCAGCCTGTAACTCGCGTATATACGCGACTTGTCTTCATTATATAAGCGTATGCAGGATGGAATACTGAATTTCACTTTCAGATTCCCCTGTGTCTGTTATGTCAGCTGACTGAGTTATCCCACACCTTTCTGTCTTTGTCTTCTTCAATTCCTGCAACTGTGATGATGTATGGTCCTTTTGTCTTGAATTTTGAAATCTGCTCCTGCATTCCCTTGCTTTATGCCCATAGTTGTTGCATGTATAGCACCTTATATTTTTCATGTTCCTTCTATCACAATCAATTGCTTTGTGTCCATATGCATTGCAGGCAAAGCAATACCCTCTGAAGTACCTGGGATGCGATGATCTTTCTTGAACCATTCTACTTCTGCATCTGGCTGCAACATGTCCAAGATTATGACATACATAACATTCAACATTATTCAGCGGAGGAAATAATCGTCTATCACGTCCATAGTTAGGAGTAAAGGATCTTCCTTGAGGAATTTCTTTCCTTGGTTGTTCCTTGAGCATTTCAGATTTCTCATTAGAGTTTCTTGTCTCACCTTGTGAACTAGATTCACCTTCAACATATTCATGAAAACCAAGACCAGTCTTGATAGCAGGAGATCTTTGACTATTAAGAATATCATCCAAGACTTTAGAACTATCTTGAAATCGTAAAAGCTTATCCTTTTCTTCTAGTTTACCTTTCAAGATATTTACCTCAACTTGATGTTGTTCTTCCTTTTTCAGATACTTCTTCCTTAGGTCTTCTTCAACTTTTCTCCCTTCTTCCACTTGTCGCTTTAGTTTGATCACTTCATGTTCTTGATCTTCAAGATCTTCTTTTAGAGAGAGGATATTTGATTCAAGTCTCTGAATAGTTGTGCTCTGATCTTTTGCTATATCCTGCAATTTCTCCCTTACCCTGGTTTCTGTCTCCAATAGTTCTTTTAGTTTGGCAACTTCTTCAGTTTCTGCATTCTTCTCTTCATGTGCCATGAGACTTTTAATATCCTCGCTATTATTGGATGAAGCATTCTTCTTCTTATGTGCCATGAGACTTCTAATATCCTCACTATCATTTAATGAACTTTTAATATGGGTATAATAGCTTCTACCATCTTCTTCATATATCTTTTCTTTGTTATGAGGACATCTAGCAGCATAGTGACCAACTCTACCACATAGAAAACATTTGAAAGGTAGCTTATCTTTGAACCGTCCAGATCCCCGTTCAAGATTCTTGACAAAATTTACCTCATCTTCTTCCTCTGACACTTCGAATGCGGCCTCTGGTGGTACCTCTTGTCGCATTTCAAAAGCAGTTAAGATCCCGTGAAGCTGTGACATGGTAATTTTCCGCACATTCTCCTTTTCTTCTATGGCAGATACTTTAGAATCAAATTTAGTAGACAGAGATCTCAAAACCTTTTGAACTAAGACAACTTCCTCAAATTCTTCACCCAGATCCCTCATACAATTCACAATCTCATCCATACGCAGGAAATAATTAGCTACGCTTTCATTACTTCGCATCTTAAGAGTTTCATATCGGATTCTGAGAGTTTGAAGCTTTGCTATTTTTACCTGATCATCTCCTTCGTAGCTTGTAACGATTTTGTCCCATATTTCCTTAGCTGATTTGAGATGCATGATCTTCATAAATTCTGATTGAGTCAAAGTACTCAATAGGACAGTAACTACTTTGGCATTGAGCTCATATTGCTTTTTCTCTGCTGGATCTGTAGGAGTTGCTGATGGGAATTTGTATCCTCCTTCTACGATTCCCCAAACTTCTGCTCCAAGCGACTGTAGATATGCAGTGGTTCTTATCTTCCAGTGAGTAAAATTGTTCCCGTCAAAGACTGGTGGCCTGATGTGTGCCTCTCTTTCTGGATTAGCCATTTGATGGATCTTTTCCTTCAAGCGATCAAGCTTTCTCTGAAGGACCTGCTCCGATACCAATTGTTGGAAATAATACTGAGAGGGGGGGTGAATCAGTATTATCAGATCAGATAAAACTTTTCAATTTCATACTCAGAAACATATACGCGACTTCAGTTAAGTGAACCCGCGTGTACACGCGACTGTGTCTAAAGCAACTAGCGTATATGCAGAGATCTTATGATTCAGTTAATCTTATCTTCAGTAAATGCATCAGGATATTATTAAGCATATTAACAGTAAACAGGTGCAGTATAACAGAATAGATCATCACACAAAAGCCACACACATGAACACCATGATATAAGGTGGAAACCCAATGTGGGTGAAAACCACCTGCTGCAATTTGTCTCTTTCTTCTTTAATGAGAAACTTCTTTTACAATGTACTGGTGCAGTCCTTTACCAGCACGCAGGCTACAACCTGCAGAGGGCTACAACCCTCTCTCGTTTTCCAACTACTTTTGGAAGGGAGCTACAACCCCCTCAGCTCTTGTACTAGCTGATCCATTTACTAGTACGTAGGTGCTGACCCTACAACCTTCAGGGACCACGTTTCATACATTTTCATACTGGATCCAAGAGTACAAAGCAAACATTACCGCAATACAATCATCAACTTATACTTGCATCATAATTCATTAAACAACCCAATACCGAATCACTGAAACCCTGTCATCAAGAACACAGAACCCAAACCAGAATCTAGAACTCTGCAACAACCACCAGAATCAGCAGCAACCTGAAATATTAACACTTATCATGCATACGCTACTTCACTGTACCAAAACCGCGTGTATACGCGCTTTCTCCAAAGGCAACCCGCGTGCAGATCTAGAAATGATTACTTCTGCCTTTGCTGTCAGATCCGACCCTTGCCAAGCGTCCCGAACAGATAACCAGCAATACCAGATCTTCTCACTGCGTCAGACACCCACAATCCATACTCCTTTGCCTAGTGATCTTCTCCTTATATAGCCTTAGGCCTTGTTCAATACCAAGAGCCAAAACCATAGAAACACAATACCATCAACCTCGAAACTAGGGATCAACACGTCCGTCGAGACATAATGGTCCGAAACCATAGGCACAACTTCCAAGGACTAACCGCCATGGACCAAAGGTACTTTTCCACATACACGCGCTTTTTCTGAAGCCAACCTGCGTGTACACGCGACTTGGTCTTAACAAACCTGCGTGTATGAACTTCCTTGGCAAGCTGTACTAGGATCTGTCTTCTGATTAAGTTGCCATCTCCTGTACCAACTTCTGAGCATCTGTACCAACCTCTGAGTGAGTTGCCATCAAGGACAACACTTGAATCATAATGCCAACATCCAGAAACAGAGGAATATGCCAGAACCACCTATGCACGCATCTGTGTGGAAATGAACTTCAGCACCGGATTCCCAGCTGAAATAAGCCTAACAAGTAAAGACTATGTGTGGAACCAGAAACTTGATTATGAAAGTGTCCTCTTCAGATGGCGATCCTACTTTGAGATGGGCCATCTAGCTAAAAATTGCCCAAAAGCCTCTCAAAAAAATTCTGCTAGAAAAAACCACCATGGATCTACATGGTGGGAAAGAGCACAAAAAGAACACTACACTATCATCAAAGAAGAATACTCCAAAGAAAACTCTGAATCACAAGAAAGAAACAACTCTCAAGACAAGCAGGGAGAAAGCTCTGCCCAGCAACAAAAAAGTGAACTCGACAACCCCTCAAGCATCAACAGTGATGAGGATTCGAATACTGCACAAAATAAATCTTCATTTAACAACAAAGCAGATCTCCTAGACCAAACTTCTTCTCCGTCTATCTTCAAGAGGACGAACACAATAGATCGTGAAGCTAAGACACCAATGTCCCAAGAACCAGAAGAGATGAAGGAGATGCAAGATACAGGAAGTTGGAAGACTGTAAAGAGAAAAAAGGAAGCTATAGCATCAATCTCGCCAAGAAAGACGAGGAGCCAAACAATTAAAAACTAAGAAAATTATAGGTCTGATAGACCAATTTTGTCTCAGTGGACGTTAACCACTATCATCATCATCATCAATTGACCATTGAATGACAAATTCTTGATAATTTATTTAGCAATACTCTTAGTAATTTAGGGCCATTGAATGACAAATTCTTAATAATTTATTTCGCAATTGATATTCTTGATAATTTAGGGCCATTGAATGACAAATTCTTGATAATTTATTTAGCAATAATTAAGAAGAATAACCACCTTGTAAACGATAGTTGAGAGATTGAGATCTTAAACACGGAACCAACCAATAGGAGGACCTCGAAAATTAAAAAGAGTGATCTTCCACCATATGTAAATGATATTTATATTGGCATGTTCATGTTTCAATAGATTTTGAGGGAGTTCCCAATTATTATTTTGTTGAACTTCAGCTTGAGTTCACGATCCCCAATGCGGGTGTCCCCATCAACCACGTCACTTTGAGGGAGTTCCCACTTTGAGGGAGTTCCCAATTATTATTTTGTTGAACTTCAACTTGAGTTCACGATCCCCAATGCGGGTGTCCCCATCAACCACGTCACTTTCCCAACGACCGAATAACGACGCCCTCCACTTAGCCCATCAGTTCTGGCGCATACAACCTTCATCTGTCATCTTGCAACACCTCCACAAACTTAGTTTCAATGAACATCCAGCCCGCCCTCTTGGAATATTTACTCCTCGAACCATGACCTCAATACGGTTTTTCCCTCTAGCCACCCCGCTCAATTTTTGGCCTCTGTTGCCTACCTGCTCAATTCTTGCAACCATCATCACTCATGTGCCTCCTGCACATCCCACAGACTCTAACCACTCCATCATGCGTCGTGAAATAGGAAGGGGTCGTTGAGTTGGACGTGGAAGGGGCAGAGGTTGCCCGCCCACCTTCCTTGTCGCGAACAAAGATTGAATTACGTATGATAATTTCATTCCAACTCATATCCGACACCAATTCTTTGATTTAGAGGCCAAAGAGCTTCGTCGGGATCGCAACACGCTCTGCAACCTCCTCGCCCATCGCCTAAACGTGCTAGATCGTTGACCACCTCCCTACGACACCTCTCCCGCGACTTTGGCATTGGTTTCCCTCCTCGCATTCCCACCTCCTCCTCCCCTCTGACTTTGTTCCCCTCGTCTCAGCTTCTACTCCAACCTTCCTGGCAACTAGTGGTTGCCCCTCTCCATCCCGTAGGCATCATGTAGCGGTTGTGCCTTCAGAGGACACTCAGTCGATGACTCCCAATCTTTCTCCTCTTCATCCCAGCCCGCATGATTGCTACATCATCGAAGAATTTCTTGCAGAAGCGGTCACTGCCAGCCCTCTGAAATATGGACATGCACAACAGCAGCCGGTCAACGTCTCTTCACGTCCTCGAGGTGCCAACTAAGCTCCCTCAGGTTGTCTCCAACAATGTTTGTTTTAGCACTTTGTCTACTCTTCAATGTCCGTCAATCAGTGCCTCTGCTCCACCACAGAATGTCGATCTTGAATTTTGTAAGGTTGGTCTTGAATATTTTTTTTGCTTATGTACCACAATGATTTTGAACTGTAAACTTTGGATGTGTTTTTTGGTTTCCACGTCCAAAGGCAGAAAAACTTCGATGGGTGATCAGCGAAGAACCGTCAAAACTATTTGTTTGTACTCTATGTATATTTCACTACTAATGTAATGTGATACTTTACCAGAGAAAAAAACTTAGAGTTCATGATTTTTAGGCTAAGGCTTGCAACTTTGTAGCCGTGCTTGTTTCTTTTTTAAATAAAAAATCTGGTTTCTTTCTTTAAATAAAAAATTCCATTTGTTTAAAAAGTTTTAAATCACTTTTTAATTTTTTTTATTCCCAAGGAAAAATCGTAATTTTATTAATCAAAACAAAATTACATGTTGCAGATGCTTGAAAGCATTCCATCATCTAGTCAAACACTAATGATTATAAGTTCATACAAAATAATCAACTAATCATAGAAAGAGAAAATGTTAAACTTTTATCCATTTCTTTTTTTCAACCTTTCGCCATTCTTCTTGAGATAGCATGGCTGAGACAATGGCTAGCTGAATTTCTTCTTCTATTCTTGAAATTTCCTTATCCAAATCAGAATTGTCAGATACATGATGACGTTTGAATTTGCTAGAAGCCTTTACCTCTGGTATCCTTGCTAATTGTGCCATAGTTACCTGTAAATCAGTTGGTTCTTGTGTTGCTTCCCCCTTTCCTTCTTTTTCTTGCGAATTTTGATTTTCCACATTGGGAATGGGTGCTTTTTCTGCTTCATCCTCTTCTTCATCTAGCTCATTTGGGGAAATTTCCATCCTTTGGGCTTCTTTCATGGTTTCTTCTTCCTTATTTGTTCTTTCTTGGATTCAGGGCATGGGTTTTGTAGTTGTCCTGTTTGTCGGCATCTAAAGGTTGTGTTCTCAAAATCTAAGAACTGGGTCCAACTCTGCTTGTTGTGTATCAATTGTATGTGATCTGACAAGCCTTTACTGAGGTCCACTTCCATGCATATCCGTGCGAAAGTATAGATTCATTCCTCCATTATTTATGTGTTTATTTTTATGTATCATCCTAAAATAGTCCCAATGCTTCTAGCACTTGGTTATGCCAGAAATGTAGGGGAAGGTTATGAAGCCGAACCCAGACCAGCATTCTGGATACAATCATGGTGTTTGCATCAAAATATGGGAACCATGGAGTAATCAAAAGTACCATTGTTCCCCAAAACCATGGGCCTTCCTGAAGTATGATTTCTCTCCTCCAATGATGCAAACTTTACAATGAAAAAACCTTTGGAGCAAAGGTGTATTTCACAATTTGTTGTCCAGTTTGTGAATATACAATGAAACATATCCATTGGTTTTGGTTAAAAGCTATTGAATTTGTAAATGATGGCTTGTGCTTCATAAGTTGTGCAAAGATCGTTTGTTTCCGGACATGATTCATTTGCTCCACTATGCAGGGACTGGGCATATTGTGTGTTTGTTTTGTGTTAGTTGTAACCTCTGATTTGCCATGTAGGATGTTTTTTTGTAGGGTAGTACACCATTTATGTGTCCCTGGTTTGTTTCTACTCTTTTGGTAAACTAGAGCCAACAACACCTCCCGTTCACTTTGATTTATTAGATCCCACTATGGGGGTATAACACTTTTAGCATACTATACCTTGCTAATGGCTTAGTTGTAGACAGTGGTGATATGTGACAATGAGTCTTTGAATAGGCTATTCGTCCTTCCCACGAGATCAGGGCGGATCTGAAGAGTTGTGCATCCCCACGAATGTGATGAGAGCTTCCAGCAGGTATGGCTTCAAATGCGGCAGAAAACCCATAAAAAAAAAAACGGAAAGAGGAGCCTTGTCGCAAGGCTTCTAGTTTAGATCTAGCCCTAGACAGTGGATCAATAAAGGGTAAGTTATCCCCATCTCATTCGTAGACAAATTGAGGTTCAGATCTGATGATCAGATGTATTTGGATGAAGATCGCTTTATGCCCTAACCCTTCTGGCATAGGGCAATGGCTCCGGAACAACCCTTCTAGTCCTTGTTTGAGGTACGCCTCCCCATTGTCGATGCTTTGCTCGATTGCAGTGAGCATCATAGCCCAAACACACGACGTCGAAATCCCCATCTTCCATCTGACGCAAGATACCTCTCTGGTCTCATGTGCTGTGAGGGACCGGTGGAGCAAATCGACCACTGTTGCAGGCTTTTCCCTCTCGCATGCTCTGTTTACCTCTATCTCGCTCCACCTTTGATCCCACCTGGCCTATCAATCAAATTACTTTTTAAATATTATCCTACTTTAAAAATCAATAAATTATAATCTAATGTGCAAACCATATCGAAACCAATTATCATTACATATTAAAAGTATAATGGAAAAGTTCGCAATATATATTTTTCTCAAATTTAAACCATAATACACATAAACCTACATGTTAAACTACTAAAGTGGGAGTTGAATATATTTACAAAATAGCAAGATAAACACACTAATACTATATAAGAAAACAAGGTAAAAAAAACATGAATAAAACATGATGATGAAATCAATACTTGGTTTTGGAAAATCGACACATACAAAAGGAGAAAGTTATAATATTTGGGAATCACATATAAATACCATAACTCATGATTTATTTCATCTTCATAAATATATTTGCATATTTTTTAAATTTTGAATTGAAAATATATTTATATTTCATAAAATTTATGTGGGGTATAATTATACAGCTATAAGTATTTCATGTTGGTTCAAACTAATCATTATTGTATTAAGTAGCAAAATCTTAAATTGTGATCTAAAATTACAAGTGTTCTAAAAATGCTAGTTTGTAGATCCTCCAAAAAGACCAACTAAAAATTGATACTCACAAAACATGGTTTGAAGGCAAGCTTAAGGAATGGAGTTAAGTTTAGAACCCTATCCACTTTAAGGTTTCCTTTTGCTAGATGGACGTTCTCATTCATGAGGAGGTCCACCTTATTGTTGGTGTGCCTATGGACATGAATAAATGATTTGGAGTGAAAGTTTCCTAGATATGATAAATCCTTTTTACAATAGATTGGAGTTTGATGTTAAATGAAAGAAAGTCATCGATGAGGTGATGCAAAAGAATGAGAGAGTCACCAATGATAATGAGGTCTTGAATATTTCTCTTCATAGCCATAGAGAGACCTTGCAGAAATGTGTAATCTTATGCTTGGTTGTTTGTGATGATTCCTAAACCTTAAGAGAGTATTCCCATCAATCCTCGAGGTGATAAATCACCCCTGGTTCCTGCCACCATGAAGTATATTACACATACATAATAGCTATATATATATATATATATATAATTCATATCTTTATTATTATAATCGATCAAAATATTTTAAAATAAATAAATAAATTATAACTTAATTTATTTTAATTTTTAAAATATAAATCATTATTCATATTTATTTACAAGATGCCCCTATTTGTATTTTAATGCAAATGGTCTTTATCCAAATAAAAATGAAAGAAACCTAACAATATTTATAAAGATTATGGATGAGTTACTTTTTAGCCTTCGTCAATAATGGTCTTTATCCAAATAAAAACGAAAGAAACCTAACAATATTTATAAAGATTATGGATGAGTTACTTTTTAGCCTTCGTCAATAATTATAAAGATTATGGATGTGGGGGACAAAGTTCAGGAAGAAAAAGAATAAAACATTTTTTTTGTTAAGTAAGTAATTTTATGTATAATAATTTTATTTACTAGTTTAGATTTATTTTAATTTTGAATTTATGAAGTATGGAGAGGAATTAAATTTTTCAATTTGTAAATTTTTTAGTATAAATGTTAAAAAAAAGATTGCATTTCAAGAGATCTCATCCCTCTCAAAGCTTGATAAATCTAGAGTTAAAATATATATATAATCATGGGTTGTCAAACTTAGAGCCCAAAAATCACCAACAATAAATTGACTTTATAACCTCAATTTTATTAGAACTATTGTAACAATATTTATAAGTTTTAGTTTGTTAAAAAAAACATTTTGAATAATTTGAATTTTTTTTATTTGATTGAGTCAAAATGTTTACATAACAAGACATAACAACATCTCTTCTATACTAAGTTAGAGAGCGTCTCTCAACACAATAAACTCACAATTTACAATAAAAAGTATAAAAAAAATATTTCGGACTTTTGTGATCCATATTGTTTATGAGAATGCCTTTCGGATTAATAGCATCAATAGTTGTTCGTTGAGATTTAGAACCATCTAATATGGTTCATCCTCAGGACAAAGATGAAAAAACTGATCTATTCTTAGATATAAACAACAAAAATGCATCATATTCTATAAATAAATGTTGTAAAAATAAGATTAATAAGAAAATTTTATTTTTATATGAACCTCATCATATTAATTGGTCATTATTAAAAAAAAAGAAGTTAATTATAGAAATTAAAATTTAAAAAAGGGAAAGAAATAATAAATAAAATAGACTAAATTAATAAGCTGAGAATAAAGAGATCTGAGTATAATTATAAATTATTATAAATACTTATGTAATATGATAACAAGGAGCCACTGTCGTGGCGGTAGCCGGGTCTGCAGGGAACTTAGAGGAGGTGGCAACCTTGTAGAAACCATATTTAACTTTGCCTTTGGATGACCAAATGTGATTAATGAAGAGTTTGGTGGGTGCGGCAATCACATTCCATCCAACATAAAACTCAGTTTTGTGCTTTGTGATACGAATATTATATTTCTACTGTAATATAATTTACTGTCTAAATATTTGTTAAGAATAAAACTTCTAATTTAAAAAAAAACAAAAAAATCAATGTAAACTATTACATTAATTTATTAAGATATTTAAATCAAAACATTATTTTATATAATGAATATGCTGATAAAATGTTTAAATTAAAATTAGCAAACTGTCTATCCAGAAGTTATGAAATTGACCAATTAATTGTTTCCCTAAAAAATAGGAGGTTTTATTTGGGAGTGGGAAACAAAATCTCATTAATGATCTAGCAACTACCTACCACTTTTTGGTGAGGTGGAGGTAGTTACTAACCCACAAAAGAGTGGTAGATTGGAAATTGATAAAAATCTTGTGTTTGATTTCTTTTGGCTCATTGTGAGAGAAAATGCTAAAGAGAAGCAATATCCTTGAGGGGATAATGGTTGGATGCAATATCAATGTTGAGAGGAGCCAAGTACTCAACTGCTAGTTTTCCCAAACTACTGATTTTGAAGTCAGTGTCCTTACCTATTGTTCTTTTTTCTTTGGAAAAGTAAATAATTATGTTTTTCATTAGAAAATTCTATGTAGAAGAAAGAAAATAATTTAGTTACATTTTACTTACTCATTTTCCATAGTAAAAGAAAAGGAAAAGAGTTAGTTATAATTTTATTAGAGAATTTTGAACTGTAAAGAGAAAAGGGCTAATTGTTTTGTTTTATTTTATAAATTTTATATAGTAGAAAAACTTATGGTTATATTTTTATTCATAAATATTGTGTGGAGGACTATTAAAGGAAGAAAACTAGAAATTATGCTAAAGAAACAATCGCATACATAGTAGACATTTAATGTGTTAATTGAGAAATTAAACATGAAGGTATTTGTTGAAACTAGATAGGTATTGGTTATGTATACAAGTCTATCTATATGTGTTATTTCAACACACACCACACCTAGTAATACAGGATTGGAAAACCTTGTTCGACTTTGAAGAGTAAATATTTATACAAAACAATAATAAAATATGTATATAATAAATTTTGATTAACGTAATAACTCTTAATCTTCACTTTGCGAATATAATAAACTAGCCTAGATACACAATGATCGAAAATACAAAAGTATCAATATTTACCATTGTTTTCACAAGAAAACACAATGGTATTGTTTTCCAAAATTATACAAAGTTTCATTTATGATCTAAAAATATCATTAAATGGAGACAAGATTTGGAAGAGCTCTAACCAACCTCAAGAAACATGTAATTAGAAAAATAATTATATAACTTAAATGTTTTCTTCATAATCGAAAACAATACTCAATACATGAGAGGCTCATATCATTTTATAAATAATTATGTTTCAGAAGAACTACATGTCCCAAAAGACGTGAAAGAAAACAATTAACAAACATTTCGGAGGTTAACAGTCGGGAGATTCCTCTTCGAACAAGAGAAATCACACCCATGTAGAATGAGAAACCAAAATTTGGGTACCTTAGACGTGGCGGAAGAGTTGAATAAGTTGAAATCAAGCCATGCCAAATTTGGAAAAGTTAAAGGAAAACTCTATGTTCAAAAGAGAAATCGGTACCTGAAATAAGCATATATGAAATTAATAATTAGTAAACAAGAACTGGATACATAACACAAAGAAAATTTAGCATTAAAGGAACAAATGTGAAGAGGGTTATAAAAATAACTTGAAAATAAGTTACAAAATTTTGATGGCTTCTTCCACCTATACAAGAGTAAAATTAACTTATTTACTATACATAGAAAAATGGTTGCTATCTAAATAAAGACAACAATGTTTATAGGTAAAAATAATTAAAGATTGAACTCAGAAATTATAAAGTGAATAACAAATGTAAACCCAGTGATTACATTATTTTTAACCTATGTAAAACAAAAAATTGATTTTTGGATAAATACCAATCTAAACTCTTTACAATGTGGGAAGGAAATAATTGCTGAGTAATTAAGAACTTCAATTCATAATTATTTTTGGGTAAATTTACCGCAGGCATATGACTTTATCGCGCTTCATGCAAATGACAAGATGAAGAAATGAAGAACTTTAGGCACAGAATTTTTTTGGATTTATTTATTTCGAATCATGGAAATGCCAAAAAAAAAAGGAAAAAGTGTGGCACATAAATTCATGACAGAAAAATGCTAAAAATTCAGACCAATAAAGAATAAAATGAAAATCTTAGGGCATCAACAAAAATGATACACGCACCGAAAATTACAATACACGCACCCAAAAAAATAGGAACGGCCCTAACCAAAAAAATTAAAAATAGTTACCTGAGCAGTAGCATAGGAAGAGCGGGAGACATCCCTGCTGCCTTTTCTCTATAGAAAACTGTCCTTTCGCATCAACTACTGGTTGGACAGAGACGGCATTAGAGAAGCCCAGAAAGATAATACTGCGAAAATGGATCCCAAAGCATTGATATAAATTGTTGCTTCTACCTGCAAACAACATCCAACCACACATACGAATTGGATCGTTTTGTCCACATAGAACAACACATTAGAATTGGAGAAAGTAATGTTTACATGTTCCGGTCAATTCTGCAAAAAATAGAGCCAAATAATTAGGGCGCAGCAAAAGGTGAAAATGAGTCGAACGGTGTTGTACTGAGGATTTCACCAATCGACCAGTGCCTGCTTCCAGAAACAAGCCATGGTTTGAACGGCAAAGATTGACCAAATTGCCGTTCGAAACACCATCCTTTGAGTCCGGGGCAGGTTGGTTGAGTCCCTAAATGAGAAATTTATTATGCCTGTGCAAAAAATAACGATACATTTCGTTTTCAGTCACATGAATAAACCCACATACATATAACACAAAAATGCGAGCATTATTGCTAATGGATCTCTAAATTATAAGTCAAAAATATAATAAATTGGGATAAAAAATAATAAAACTTCTTTTTTTTTCGGAAGAAAAAAAAATAGAAATATGTTTTAATATATGTGAAGATTGTTTTATATCAGCTTATATCTATGGCAAGGCATTGCCTTAGCTGGATTGTAAACTTCGTACATATAACCAAAAAAATTGATCACTGATATATCAACATAATATTAACAAAAAACAGTAACAGTAATCTTGTAGT